>OZ020509.1:26760991-26913491 GCA_963971375.1 Platycheirus rosarum | reverse complement strand
CGTATATAAAGTATTTGAAAGAATATAAAATTCGTCCAAATTTTCCATATACAAAAATTAATGCGTTGGAGAAAGAGTGCTTTACTTCTTTTATTACGAAGAATGTGCAGCTCTTTAGTGTACCATGAGAGAGACTGTTACTTAAGCAGTTGTTAATGATAGCATCAAAATTGGTTACTGCTTCGTCAATAGTCCAGAGGTGGATAGTTGTTATCTATTCTGCTAATAGCATCACAGAAAAATATTAGATCAAGAGTTCGATTTTTGGAATTCTTAATACAGCTTGTTTGCTCTAAGTCTGGAGAAATAATTTTATCAAGAAAAGAAAGTTTAATTTCTGATAAAGATAAGGACACTTCAATTTCTTTCGTTTTTATCATACAACCATGATATTTAAATTTCTTGCACTTGTGAGAGACTGTTCTTGTTAAATAAATATTCATAATATGCTAATGTGGTGCAGAAAGGTATTTAGTGGCGCTATTGTTTTCATTCGACTCCAAGACTTTCTTCTATGTATCAAGTGCTCATGGCAATGATGTAGGATTATCACTCATAATGCATTTATCGTCAGCGAAGCATTTAACGTTTGTTTTTGTTCATGGTGTGTAACATCAGCTTGGTTATTGAAGGGTAGCCATCGCAATTTCGGTTATTACCCATTTATTTGTAGATTGGCACAAAGTTAGTCTCTCTGTACTCATTAGGCATTTCATCACTACTGAAAAGCTTAGAGATGAGGATCGTGAGCCATATAGACTCGATTATTCCCATCTATTTTCGAAACTTAGGGTATTTCGTATGGGACAATCGCATTTTACCTTTTTGGGCTTTTTCAAGGCGTAACTAACTTCTTCAAATGTGATGAGCGGAACTTCTACAGAAGCAGCTATTGCGTAATATTAAAAATATGGCAATTTAAAAGATCGAACAATACTTTCGCCGTATTAAAAATAATTTTCAGGTTGAGTCCATATTGTTCTTTGTTATGTTTCCTTCTACAACTACCTACTAATAATTCAATAATGAAAACATTATTTTTCCATAAAACTACTAATAACAATTTTGACGAAATGAAAAAAGAAGTAGGTTGATTAATAAATTCTCGATACCAACATGTGTCATGTACACATATTTTTTTTAATACATTTTTTTTAAATCGTTATTTAAGAGTTTCAATTAGTCTTAGAACTAAACACTTTTTTTTTTTTTTTTTTGATATTTTCAAGTCCTTAAAGAATATTTATAAAAAAACGATACAAAACACTGTTTATCAAAATCGGTGATTCTTGCAAATACATTTTCATAAATTGGTATGTAAAGACACGTGATGGCATTCTTTGTTTTTTACTAAAGCACAAAATTTGGTTTGGTGGTTTTGAAACTGTTTGTTATGTGCGGGATCGTGTTGTTCTTCTTAATGTTACTTGCCTCTGTCAAGAGTATTAAATAGCCTGGGAACCTCTTTAAACTTATACAATTTGATTTTTCTACGAACAAAATGTACTTTGAACGCGCAGTGCGGTATTAAAGAACTTATATTTCCTTGTGGTCGATGGTCTTTGTTTGAGACTAAAGCAGAGATATATTTCAAATTTCCCACTCAAAATGTAGACATGCCCTTGAAAATATTATTGTACAGACATTTCAACCACAATTACAATGTAAACTTTGGAGGGTAAATACTCAGACAAAATAAACAACAACAAATCTAAATCATGTCAATCAAATTTCAGCAAACAATGTTGACAGGGCCATCTCTCCATTCTCCATCTGAAATCTCGTGTTCCGAGAGACATTTGCATTGCAATGAATTGTCTCTTAGTTGAATAACAATGTACAATTACAAAAAAACAGCGCATCCGGATACTAACCTCTCTCCCGAAGCCCGTTTGAAGCTGGTAACACGACAAGAATCACGCGACGACATCCACTACAGTGGGTAAGAAAAAATTAAATGTGTCGGGCTCCGGCTCGGGAAAAATGATGCCAACTTGGCACATTTTATAATTGCTCCTGACTTTCTGACGAACCCTAGGATGTTAGACATTGGAAAAGTTTTTATTTGTTCGTGTTTCTATTTTGATCCGAGATTTAAACTTCTAACCATCACGAGATGTCAAGTGCATTTATGTTGCTATGCTGAATCATGCATGCATCGTTTAACCTGCATAGGCTCTTGGTTCGCCTTTGATTGTTGTGGCATCGATATCCTTCCTTAGCTGCGGACGCAGAGGAGCATCTAAAACAAGGAACATTGCAGTTCCACTACCCCCTGATAGGTTGACATAAAGTTTATACACAGGAGTAATGTTAAAATGTCGGAATTTATAAAGACTATTGCTGCATTAGAAAAAGCATGACTTTCACATGAAAACGTCTGCAGTCTTCACAGAGCACAGGGATTGGCCAATAAAATAGTTTGCTCTAGCTTGGAGCGATTTCCATTATCATAATCAAGGCATTCATGGTTGCAAAATGGAAATTGTGTCGAGAATGTTGTATGAGGTAAAATTATTTATGTGCTTCGTGGTGATCCAAGCTTCCTAGAAATCCTTTAGCATTATAGCAAAAAAAATGTTCTTTGCCTGCAGACTTGAGTGGTATAAATTTATTAATATTAATATTATATGTTGGGTGTTAGAATATTCCTGGCATTCGTTTTGGGTGTGAAGTTAATGTTTTAAATTGCTATTCTATGAAGTGAACTGGAACTTTTTAGCTGCGAAAATAACAGGAAATTATTGGGTATTTATTTTATTACGGGATACAGAATACATACGAAGTGTTTCGAGAAATATGTGCAATAGATGTTTTAAATATGATTCGGTTATTTCAGTAGTCACAACAAAAAATAATTAATTCATAAAGTTTCTAACCCTTGACGTTATTGGAGAAATTTGTTCAACAACGGAGTTCTGGAAACTTATCATTAACTATCCTTTCTTATGTATTGAACTGCTCTTCTTTCTTTTAAAGTAAAGTAAAAGCTTATAATGGAATGCCACCTAAAGTAAAATCCAACATTTCTGGAACAAGCACATGAAGTTTAATAGTACTTTAGTAACAGATTTAGTCGAAGAAATACTCAAAACTCCGCTTTTTAATCCATATTTTGACAAATGCCAGAGCTTAACAGTTTAAATATTTTGCTGTCGATTTTATCCGGGTAAGCTGTGATGACGCGATCAATCCTCTAATGAAAGAGGAAAAGTGAAAGTGGTAGAATCACTTGATCTTTAATAAAATCTCTAATATTAAAACTGTAGTGGCCGGTGGCTTAGCGGCTAGTGTGTCGGACTGCTAAGCGAAGAGCCTGGTTCCGAGTCCCGCCCATAGCCACCTTTTTTTCCGGGGTACTGCTTCTTGCGGGGAACTTACAAAATCTCCAAGAGTAAACATTTTTCTCGAAAAAAATTGCATCACATGTATCCGTTCCGACTCGGCGGTAAATTGTAGATCCCTTCCATTCTGGCAGATTAACAACACACACACAGGAATGGTTGAGAGTATAAGTCACTAGGCCTTGGCTCCTTAACCTAAACCTAAATGGGAAGGGGCAACCTTCCCATTTAGATGTAATTATTCTGAACCTAGTCTTAAGTTAATTTTAGTTTTGTAGCTTGAAATAAGCCAAATAAATGTGGGTGCTGCACCCACCAAAATTGAGCTGTCGCGCCAATATATTTATTTATTAAGTCTTAAGTTAATTTTAGTTTTTTAGCTTGATATAAGCCAAATAAATGGGGTGCTGATCTGATCTGATGGCTTATCTCACCGAACAGTGGAACAAATCTTTACATCGTTTTGGTGAAACAATTTTCGGAAACAATCAAGCAACTGCTCCTCTCGAACACCCACGCAATGTTTCATGTCTTATTTATTTTATGGTTTTTGTTATAAAAAATGTTTACTCGAAGTAGCCAGTTAAATTCCTCCCCATACAAAATTTCTCCTGTAATACTCGTTAAGCTAGGAATGCTTATCAGTTCACCGTGAAATATAGAGATTCTTGTATTAGCCGTCCAACACGAATTTGGAATAGTTTACCCGGCGAGTTTTTTCATTGTTATTTCCATTTGAAAACATTCAAGACTAACCTTCCTATGCTAGTGCAGTGTGTTCAACAATATAAGGGAAACATAAATCCTTTGTGTGTGTGCACATCAAAAAAAAACTCGATAGTTAGATGAATCAGGTGCTGAATTGGAAAATAAACTCAATTTTATCCCGAAAAAATACTAAATTCCTTAGATAAAAATGCTTGTATGAACTTATGTATCTCTCAAGCTCATGCTTTAAAGACTACCAGGTTTAATAAGTGTAGCTAGAAGATAAATTAGTTACTGAATTAACCACTTTCACTACATTTTATCTTCGCAAAATACGCGATTTCTGTTCTGCAAGTGTATCTGCTAGATTGTAAGAATTAAATCAGTAAGTTCTTAAATCAACACTTCTTTTCCTAATTTCAGATACAAATCCTTTGCTTTATCTTCATTGGGTTGACAGGAGCGAAATACGTTTGTAAGTGTGTATTTCTAACAAGGAAGATTTAAGGCTTCAAAAATGTATGCAAATAAATAATTTTCTACTTCCTTAATCGAGCTCAGATCCTAACTAAAGTGTCCTACAATTTTGTAAGAACAAAGGATGCATTTCTCATCCCCTGATTTCCTCTTGAGGTAACATAAATATGTAAGCATTCCAACGTCTCTTTATTTCATCTCAACGAAAGTATCGTTGGTCTTTTAAAAAGCTAACGATTCGCTAAGTAATTGCTTAAAGTGGTTTTAAAAAAAAAACATTACTTCTAATAGGTATCCAAAAAATTAAATTTTTATCGCTAAATTTTAAAACTTTGTTATGTTTTGTTAACAAGTGCCAAGAAAAGTCGAACACCACTACAGCACACGTCAAAATTTCCAAAACCATGTAAAAGCCACAAAACCACTTCAATACAATGCCCATGGGAATGTGCGTTCCATTTGGAAACGCACTTGAGATTTTTTACGATCAAATAAATTTTCAATTATTTCCCATAGTAATGCCGCATTATCCTGCCGATGCGTTGCCGACATAATGAACGTAACAGACATCAAGAAATCTGATCCTATTTTTATCGTTTCTCGTTGTGCCACATTTCAAGATGCACCCAACCATATAAAACCCACAGAACATTTCTCAGGGTCACCGCCACACGCCATATCCAAAATACCCTCCCACTCCCCTTTCGCTAATTCTCGATGGACTAATTCAGCAAGAGAAATAAATTACTAACGATAATAATCAGGGCGGATGCCGTAGTCTTCATCGTGATTTCATAAGAAATTACCGTCATAAATATAAATGGTTTTGTCCGGAAATGAGAATAGATCACAACGACGACGACTCGACGGAAATATAGACTTCGAATGGCCTTTGTTGTTCAATGAAGTAAATACATTTTGACAGAATAAGTGGCGGGAGCCTTGTTAGTGCATTAGGGAAATAATCGTTGCTTTTTGCCACCTCGAACCAGAACAGTAAAATTATTAAATGCATTTTGAGATGCCAATTTTCTAGGTTTGAAAAGTCCGTGGATGTATATGGCCTTCCCCTTGGTTAAACTGCCTCCTAAAAGCTGATTGATTCATAATTGTTTCGAATTTGACTCTCGGAGGTGACGAAGGGAGTGACTTGTTCTGAATTAAGTCAAGACGACGAGGACTAGACGTCGGTCGCTCCAAAAATTACGGCTGTCATTGGCAACGACAAGGTGGGCAGCCAATATTTTGTTGGCATCTTTTCAATGGAAATGGACGCAACATTGATTGTCAGAAGTCAGACAGTGTATCTTGAAAAAATGAATTTGCTTGTTCAAGTGGAGAAGGCAAGACCATAATATTTGAGTTTGAATATAAAAACTAAGTAGGAAAGGGAAATCGTTATCTGGGTTTTGATAGTTTGTTTCAAATGTTTGACACCATTCCATTTTTTTTTTTCCTAATCTCGTTGTGGGTACCTATTTAAATCTACCACAAGCTTTCTTTCCGGCTTTTGGTGGTGAACCTCTTTCGAACATGACCCTGAAATTTGCACTTACCAATGTGTTGGTTGATATCACTCTCAAAACCCTAGAGACCTATTATTATATATATTACTACATCATTAGATGATTTGGCTATAAAAAAACAACACATAATTGAACAAAAAATGGGAATTTTTTTGAGGTAACCCTTTAACTTCCATTGACAATGATACATAAATACATTCCCTGGGGTTTCGTTCCGTTTTTTTTTGTATAGCTGAATCCTTTCGAAAAGTCAAAGAATGAAATCCAATTTTTGCACTTAAATAGGCTCCCTATTTTCCATCTTAAACCCAATTGCGAAATAATGTGTGTGTAGCAATCTTTTTCTTTTTTTGTATAGTTATTTCCTGACCCTTTTACTTGCTGCTTGTTTAAAACAACATGTTTTTATTGCTTGATAATCTTTTTAACATAGAATTTCTAAAGCGGTTAATCATGAATAATGTTATTAGTGGCATTAGCAATAGTACAAATGAAGTACCTGATTTTCTAGGACATGTGACCATCCGAAAGTTCTTATTTACATATGTATTGTACGTGCATAAGAGTCTGATCCATTTTTGAATTCAATACAAGTTTGACTAATTTGTTTAATAGAAGGAAGAAATCCAATTAAAGCATTGCATACTTCTAGGAAAATATCAAACGGGGGGTGTCAAAAATGTTTGTCTTTCCATAAAAGTCTGTTTATTTGTACATAAATGTATATGGCTATTTGGCCTTAACACCTAACCGCTCAACAGATTTTAGAAGTGTTTGATCTACACAGTTCCCTAACTGTCTAATGGCTGTTACGCAGGATGTTATTTTTCTCAAAAACAGCACTGAAGAATTTGATGAAATGTGTTGAAGGGTTTTGGCTATCCTTATGTTGATAAAATACAGCGAGCGTTTCCATGATCTTACAAAGAAGGGACGATAATGCAATTAGTCGATACAAAGAAGATTCGCCTTTGTTTGGGGACATATTGGACAAATGGTGTTTTATGTATATCCACTCGAAAAGAGACCAGAAAAATAGGACCGATGAAAATGTTTGCGAAGTGATTTCGCCAGCGTTAAAAAATACCTTTTCAAAATAATAGAGGGGTTTTATCCGGGCCAGTGGATAAAATCCCGAAAACCCAAAATCCTGAAAATTTAAAATCGCGTAAATCCAAAATCCAGAAAACCCAAAATCCAAAAAACAAACATTTATTTTGGTAATACAATAAAATAATTTGGGCAAATTTTTCACTTTTTATTGTGTTTTCGGGATTTCTTTTCAGGATTTTGGATTTCGGGATCATGTCCCAAAATCTTCTTGGTCGTATGTCCTCCACCGCTTAAATTTCCATTTATGCGCACGGAACCAAAAATTTCACCAGAACTTTACTCTCGAAGCAACCTTTAGGGTCCTTATCCACTTTTCACAATGTCTATATTCCCCATGTCCAGGGCTACGATAAAGAAGTCGTATTACTGCGCATCGCCACATTTTACACAGACGGACGAGTTTTTTAGGGATTCCAAAACTGCTCATTGCTTATTGCTTTATTCGTTTCTGAGAATAATTAAATTAAGATATCGTTTTTTAACGGTTCCCCTTCGCCTGTTCTAAATAGCCTACTAACTGTGGGTAAGGCAAGTCATCTGAAACCACTTAAACTTCGATTAACGTTCTTTTTTTACGCGACCATAGAGTATGAATTTCTGGATGAAAAAAAGTCTCATCTTCAACCTCATCATCGGAGAGCCGATGAGCGAAAATACAATGCATTTTTAATAAAATTATATGTAGCTCAAATAAAAATAACTAGACATTGAAAAACAAGAAATTGGGCATGACTGCATCGCACGTAGTTGCTCCTAGGTGCCTAACCACATTGGAAGGCTTAAACTTGAAAGAAGCATGGAATATTTACATAGACAATGAACACAATATAAACTTAAAAAAATACTTAACGGCTTTAGTAAAAATGGAATACGCCATCATCTCATATACTATCGAATTTATGAAAAAAGTATTTCGAAATTGTGGGACCGGTTTTGAGAAAATCTTGCTTTTTATTTTTTAGTTAAAAAAAATTCTTTTTGAGATTTTAGTATGTAGTTTTTTTTAAATTAATTTTTTTTAAATAGAAATTCTTGATCGTTTTATTATTATTATTATTATATTATTATTATAATAGATAGAAAAAAAAAAGTTATTCAAACAGTTTGGTGCGTAGAATTAATTAGGCTATTTAGATCTTTTCGGTTTATTTTATAAAAACCAATGGGCTGTTACCGAAAGTCGAAAGTCGGTTTTAAAAACCGTTATATAAAAGGTAACGTAAATAGACCTTTCCGGTAAATTTGGTTTTGGTAAAATGAAAGCACTGCCTACAAACATAATTTCAAAAAAGTTCATCAATATTTTTGGAACCGTTTTCGAGAAAAATAAGCTTTTCCTGACCGGACAGGCCCGTTATTTTTAGCCCTACGAAATTTTAAATTTCCATCTGAGGAATGCCAAAAGAACCACACATTACATACCAAATTTGAAGGCAAACACTTAAGCCATTTAGGCTGCAGATCGTTATACATACAGACAGACAGACTTTTGCTGTCACTAAGTTTTTTTTTAGACCGTAATGTCATGTTTGGTTGTTATATCATTTGTTTTAATATTCACGAATGCTAAACTTGCCTTATTTATAATTGCAAGTATTTAATTTTAATTTTAATATCTACATTTTTATCAAAAAAAAAAAAACTTTTGAAGGAATGAAATCTCAACTTAACGAGGGTTTGAATAAATTCAAGATTGAAGTTGTAATTTAAATTTAAGTTTTTAATGATTTCTATTAAATAAGAAAAGTTTTTAATTATCGCAACAACTTAAATACATAAAAATAAGTATGTTCTTCTAAAAAGTTTATCCACTTCAGACATTATTCATGCTAAACGTATTTTCAAAACAGAAACCAATTTTATAATTTTCCATACATACTTAGGAAGAGGACAATACTTCCTCAGAAGTACACATATGTAGTCTCTTACTTCAAGGCACATGTGTTCACAAGATATTTACAACAAATCGCTTCTGAACAAAATATTTGTGTGCGAACAGTGTGTGTTGTGTGTGGTTTCCCTTGGCCGAACAATGCATACAAATTCTGAAGAAAGGACACTTTGTTAACCCTGCAGCAAACATGTTTTCCAATTTAGGTTTCAAAATATTATATTTCACTTGCAAACTTTGGACCTATTTTGTGGTCCCTTTGCTTCCTCCATGAGTTCCATAATATATACCCAATAACCCTGGCCCATAGAACTCCAGGAGGAGGAACCACAATTACCATGGCACATTATTGAGCAGGGAGAGAAAATGCAAGTAATGGCAGAATCTAGTGGTGTTTGCTTAGAAAGGCGAGGATGATACAAAGGATCATTGCCCTGGATGAGAAAACTTCTAGATAGGATACCCTGCACGCCTAATGACAGTCAGGTAGGAAACGAAGAACTTAAAGTTTGTTGAGGGAAGTTAGTTCTACTTAAGAAAATAATTAGAAGGAGTAAGAAGGTATATCTGTGCATAAAATCTGCTCCACATGTGAATCTCTTCGTATGATGTAATTTTTATGAGCTATGGTAAGAGGGTGTGTAGTAATCTAAAGAATTTTGTCTTCCGGGGTTTGAATATGATTTTCTCTATAAAGAAAGGAATAATCAAGTCGTTCGTGTTCCTACATATTTTGTAAATATAAATCTAGGTTCTTTAACAAGTTTGTTGGAATTTCTGCTCTTCTGAAAAAAATTAACCTTTTTAATGGAATTTTTAAACACAAATGGCTTCCTTTTAAGTTTATATAATTTCAAATACTAGTATATGTTGGCAGTAAATGTCTTCTAATAGAAGTTACCAAGAGTTACCTAAAACACGAATCTTTTTTAGTTGAGGGACTCACCGACTTAAATAAAAGAATTTTCTTTTCGAACTCTAATGCCACCTATTATTTTATTTCGTTTGAAATGTAATCAAATCCAAATTAAAGTCTTTGTATCTAGCACATTGAGTTATTAAACAACGAAATAAAATTTCTCCATTAAAACAACTCATTAATTTGTTGCTGCAAGAAAAACAAAATCACAGCACTAGAATGCTTTCAACAGAAGCTCACCCGGTTGTTTACTCATTTGCAAATATTCTTCTTGTTATTTCTGTCAGGACATTGTGTTCAAAATAGCAGTTCTTGTGTTCCGAATGCAATTACTCCAACGTAATTGCACATTAAGCCTCGAGAACAATACTCCTCTTCCAGCAGTTTGAGTCCCATTTTCTTCGTTTCCAGTGAAAATTAAAACAAAATCGATGTTTGTCGCCATTTCGCCACCCGCTGCAAAATGTGGTTTTGTTGAACGTTATACGTACATAATATACATGGGCTTGGAAAAAGGAATTTAAAAAACAGATGCCTCTAGGCAAGCCTTCACTGAGAATTTCTTGAGGGACAATAACCCCTTGACTTTATTTTCTCTAGAAATTGGAAAAAATGCCTGCAGTGAAAATTCTTTGTATTGTTCGACGATTGTTATAATCTAAACACAACAATCTCACTTCCCGGCTTCCCGGTTTCAGAATGTTCCATTATGGTGGCTAATTAAACGGATGTGTTATTGCATTTGATTGATCCAGGAAATTCTTTGCCTTCCTTACTTGCGGGATAGTGTTGAAATTGGAACTGTTGGACCGTCGGACTCTTTGCCTGGGTCCAGGAAAATTTTCCGAAAGAGGTCTCTGTGGATCAGAAAATGGACAGCATTGGTGCACAAACATTTTTGCGAATGCGGTCCAAGAATATATTAACCCATTTATCAAGTTCAACTTGGAAGGATGTAAGATCTTATATATTTGCTTCAGCAAGGTAATCAATGAATGCAACAAGGAGAAAAGGTCTAACGATGCTTCCCTGGTGCACACGTAATCTCTTCGGTTCATTTTTGTGTCTTAGCTTAAGAAAATCGAGTATTCTTAGTGATGCAATATTTTTTAAAAACAAATAATTTTGTCGGTGTTAATTACGTTAACCTTTTTAAAAAAATTTTTCATTTTTTAAATTTATATATAAATTTATTATCTGATCCGTTTTAAAAAAAAATCTATTTAACAATTTATAGCCTTATTGTTTCTGCTCATACCAAGATGGCGTTACCATGTGAGTGTGATAGCATTTAAAATAAATTTTGAAATTCTACAAACAGAACGACGGATACAGGACGACAGAAACAGGACTGGGATGTAGGAGGAATACACAAATACAAATACACTATAGGGAAGGTTTGGTTACCATACCAACCACTTGTCTAGCTTTTGGCTATATACCACTCTACAACTCTTAAAGGATAATATCCACCGAGGTAGGTAGTTTGGTTATAAAGGATATTCCGTTACAATACTAAAAGGATGCTTAGTGATAAAATATTAAATTGCATTCAATCGTAAACAATACAAATGGAAATTGGTTTTGTTGAGAGCAGTGTTTCTGGTGGAAAAATAAAAAAAAAATAAACAAACAAGAAAAGGATCCAAATAAATTACAACGTAACGGATGTAAATCCCTTACAGCGTAATTTAATATGCAATGTTACAAGGTTAAACAACGAGTAAGGACTAAGGAGTATTGCATTCTTAGTTTTCTTTGGCCTTGATGAATTCGATGCTGACAACTAGGAAATTAAGTCATCATGGGAAATTCATCTTTTTTGGTGATAAGTTATTCTAAGTTTTTTCTTTGCAAGCAGATATCGAAAGTAGATTAGTGTGTAGCAATATTTTTCGTATATGAAAACTTTTTTTAAGCTTGATTAATTGTCTGGTTGGGTGCTGTATGAATAGGGTAGGCACTGAAAGGCATCAAACTGGTGATGCACAGTTGCCGCAACTATCTCGTACGCATCAATTGTGCTTATTTTACCTCCCCGCGGTAACCACCGGGTACTGGTCTGTTCATCCGGACATTCCTGCTAAACTTATAAGCGCGAGTGTTGAACACAGAAAAAATAGCAACACTATAATGCTCTGCTTTAATGATTGTTCTGATCGATTCGCAGAAGTCTTGCATGAGCTCCTCAGAAAGAAGACGTACGGCGGATGAGCCCAACCAATTGGACCAACGGTGGCGTCAACAGTCAACGAAGCAGATGCCCTAATGAGCTACTTCGACATATTTGGAGATAAGGTCATTGGGAAAATTCAATGCAAGTTAGGGCATTGAAATAGAGATGGTGACGGATGAACCCTTAATGGGCCAACATCAGCGCTTATATCCCCGAAGTGGGTTACTGACTCCGGATTCTCCGGTTCCTTTTGTCTAAGGAATCCAATAAAGGTACTGGCCCTCCAGGTTGGGGGTTGTGCGTGGGGTTAACAACCCTCCCATGGAAAAAAGAAAAAGTTGCGAAGCGACCAATAGCCTCGGAAAAGGACGGATTAACTGTTGACGACCCGGAAAAACGAATTAAGGACAACGACCTTCGGATCTGCACGTGGAATGTTAGAACTCTTAACAGATCACGTGCAGCCAAACAACTAGCGGAGGCCCTAGACTGCTACAGAGCAGGAATAACTGCCATCCAGGAAGTGCGATGGAATGGGCCGGGCAAAAGGAGGATGAAAAACTGTAACGTGTACTACGGTGATTGTGTATGAAGACCACAGCGTTTATTTGGGTGCGGATTCCTCATAAGCGGTAGACTTAGGCAAGAAGTCTTGGGCTTTCGACACGTAAGTGTGCGACTTTTGATAATCCGTATCAAGGCTAAATTCACCAACATTAGCCTAATATGCGCTCATGCCCCCACAGAGGACAAAGATGACGCCACCAAGGATGACTTCTATGAGCTTCTCGACAAAACCTATGAGCAATGTCCTAAATACGACGTTAAGGTCGTACTAGGCGATTTTAATGCCAAAATAGGTAAAGAGGAAATCTTTGGTAGGACTGTCGGAAAACATAGCCTACACGACACGGTTTCCTCATCTCGATATACACAAAGGGACTTGGCGACACCCAGATAAAAGAACCGTCAATCAGATTGATCATGTTGCGATCGATGCAAGACTCGCCTCCAGTATCTTGGATGTTCGCACCTTCCGAGCAGTTAACATCGACTTGGATCACTACCTTGTTGCAGCAAAGATAAGAATGCGAATAACGCGAACTCCACAACAACGGAGTAATATTGTGTAGAAGTATGACGTCGGAAAGCTGCAATCGCAAGAAACCGCCAGAACCTATGCCGATCGAATATCCCGTAACCTCGCAAGAAATCCAGTGCCGCCAGCATCAAGTGCCGAAGACCAGTGGCAACACTGCCAACAAGCCATCAGAGATGCCGCAACTGATGTGCTAGGTTTCACCAGACCCCCACCATGAAACCCCTGGTTCGATGACGAATGCAGGCAGTCCCATGCAGCCAAATAAGAGGCATATAAAGCGGCGCTCCAAAGAAAGACGAGAGCTGATCGCGAGCTCTACGAGCAGAAAAAACGAGAAGAACACCGGCTTCTCCAAAAGAAAAAGAGAAAGCATGAGAAGCGCGTGATCGAAGATATTGAGAGATGCTACTCTAGGAACAACGTGTGGAAGTTTTACCAACAGGTAAAAACAACGTGCCAAGAAAAAACACGCACAGAAACCTGTAGAGATAGGAATGGAAACCTCGTACATAGTAGAGTCACAGAGTCGGTGCTGAGTATGGAACCTCAGCATTGTTTGCCCGATCCACAAGAAAGGAGACCCTCTAAACTGCGCCAACTATAGAGGAATAAGTCTCCTGAATATCGCCTACAAGATCCTCTCTGCCGTACTATGTGAACGCCTGAAACCTTTCTTCAGCAATCTGATTGGCCCCTATCAATGTGGTTTCAGAC
Source organism: Platycheirus rosarum (assembly GCA_963971375.1). NCBI lineage: Eukaryota > Metazoa > Arthropoda > Insecta > Diptera > Syrphidae > Platycheirus > Platycheirus rosarum. Next base: position 26,899,521 of record OZ020509.1, on the reverse strand, counting down.
CAGGAAAGTCCGCAATCGATCAAATGTGCACGCTACGGCAGTTCCTGGAAACTACCCAAGAATTCCAAATCGATACGCACCACCTGTTTATCAATTTTAAGGCCGCGTACGATAGCATTTATATGTAGAGACGAGCTATACAGAGCCATGTCAGGTTTTGGCATCCCCACAAAACTCGTCCGACTGTGCTGGATGACGATGGAGAACTCTCGCTGCTCCGTCAAGGTTGGTACTGACCTCACAGAAGCTTTTGACTTCAAAAAGGATTCCGACAAGGTGATGCGCTATCCTGCGATTTCTTCAACTTAAGACTTTAAAAAATTATAAGAAACAGGCAGTCAATTGTAGTGAGACAATTTTTTTCAAGTCTGTGCAATTCTTAGCATACGCTGACGACATAGACATCACTAGTAGAACTCGGCGAGATGTCACAGGACGTTTGCTAGCATTGAAGCTGAAGCGGCTAAGATGGGACTAGCAGTCAATGAGGCCAAAACGAAGTACCTGCTGTCCACAAAAAAGGACACACAACACCAGCGGATCGGACAAAACACCACAATAGACAGGTACAACTTTGAGGTAGTTAGGGACTTTGTGTACCTCGGATCCGCTATAACATCTGACAAGAACATCTCGTCAGAAATAAAGCGAAGAATTACTCTTGCCAATCGCTGTTTCTATGGGCTAGAGAGGCAATTGAGAAGCAAAGCCCTCTCTCGAAAGACAAAGGAGACTCTGTATAAGACCCTAATAATCCCAGTCCTGCTCTATGGCGCCGAGGCATGAACTCTATCTAAAGCGGATGAAGATATCCTTAGTCGTTTCGAGCGTAAGATTTTTCGGAGGATTTTTAGCCCTATCTGCGTTAACGGGCTTTAGAGGAAAAGGTTCAACCAAGAACTATACGAGCTGTACAGCGACATTGACCTGGTCAAAAAATACGCATATCACGTTTAAGATGGCTAGGTCATGTAGAGCGAATGGACAACAATGCTCCGGCTCGCAGGATCTTCGATTCCATCCCAGAGGGTAGACGCAGTCTAGAAAGACCTCGCGTTAGGTGGCGCGCTCAAGTGGAGGAAGACCTCAACCAACTTGGAGTACGAAACTGAAGGCAGCTATCCAAAGACCGAGCTAGCTGGAGAGGCATGTTGGTTGAGGCCCAGGTTCGTCCTGAATTATAGGGCCCCCTAAGGCCGCTCCCTCACTTGTCGGTGCGGTATCATATCTCTCGGTTTCCTCGTTACACATTCGGTACCGATATGTCACTGAATACATACATTTCAATGAACACCTACTGATTTGTGCGGTATGTGCGGAATCGGTGGGAAAAGAAAGCGGTGTACCGAGTGTTAGTATAGAGTATCAGTAATGTTTCTATATTTACCGCAAGGGATTTGTGTTTGACGTCTGTTGTCTAGGCAAAAATAGTATTTTTTGAAAGAAAATGAGATCCGAGACTGCTTCGAATTTAAAGTTTTGAATAATTCTGTGCTGAAAGCTTAGGGACAAGTCAGGAAATGAACATCAGAACAGTATACATTCGGCAAAGCAGTTAATACCGATCACCGATACCGCACCGACAAATGAGGGAGCGGCCTAAGAGCAAGAACATGGTGTTTAGTATGATGCTGGTCCAAATTTTTCAAATTATTTATTAAATTTCCTGGTAGTAGTTGCAAAAAATGTAGGATTAACAAGTACTAGAGAGGTTACTAATATGGACGAAAGCTAATATCAAACCGAAAAATTACGTACCGATTTTGGAAAAAAGGAACGTTAGTGCAATTTGTCGGTACTTAGATATTGAATAAGATACGTCTTTTTTGGAATAGGCTGAACAGGCTGTTTTCTATCCACCATATACCACCTACCAGAAAAAATAGGGCAGATGAAAAAGCTGATCCAGTGTTTTCTCCACCACTGTTTTTTCCAAGCAAACTCTATAGGCCAGTGGATTTGTGTATTTTAAGATAAGTATATTAAAACCCCTGCTTCTAAAATATTGCGAAAGAAGATTATTCCAAGAAATCATTTACGTCCTCGAGTACAGGAAGAATGATGAATGAACGATGAAAATCGGTAGTGTTGAGTTCCCCACAATTGGTTTCCAGGCTCTCATCCATGTGCTTCGGTTGTGGATCTGAAACAGAAGAATTATTAGTTCCTAACATTCTGATCTTGACAGCGTTGTAACGGGGAATAAGAAGGCACGTAGAATTTAATTCTTCAAAAACCCAATGTTTGTTTTTTGCCATTAAAGCGAAATAAAGCCCCAATGCCACTATCCATGATTTGCAATTGCATAGAATAGAAGAAACCGAACACCTATCAGTTCTCGATATGCGCATTACTGACCACCTCCTATGGAATGACCACATATTCGATGTAGCTAAGAATGCTGTGAGATGTTTAGGTTTCATTCGAGGGTGGAAAAAATTATTCACCCCGTCAGATCTGGCTACTGTTTATAAAGCGTATATATTCGTCCAACATTCAAATATAATTCCCATATTTAGGCAGATGCTCCAATAACCCACTTGAGTTTCCTAGACAGAATTAAAAACAGATCTTTAAAAATGATAGGAGAACCTTTAAATGCAAAAACATACACATCTCTTGAGCATTCCTCCCCGTAATACTCATACTGATAGGAATGCCCATAAATTTACCCTCGACCCCAATTTCGGAAGTACAGTCAAATACAGGGATTCTTTCTTCAGTCGTACCAGACGATTGTGAAATGCATTGCAAGACTCTGTTTTTCCATTCCATTTTTAATTCCAGAACTTTAAAACAAATGTGCATCGATATCTTCTTTTACACCCTTCCCTATTTTCCTAACGCCCCCGATGCGATTAATATTTGAATTAGAAAAAATGTGTATTAGATTTTTGAAGAGTGTCAAAATTACGGCATATTTTACGCTCGAAAGGATTGGCTCAACAGTTCCGGCTGAAGACCAAAATACATCCGTACAGAACGACAAACTAATTTTACCACTAACACAAATTTGCATCGTTATGTCACGTTTGATTATTTTCTAATTTTTTTTTAATCTGCACGAATGCATAATCCACCTTGCATTACCATTAATCGTAAGTAAACATTACCAAGTTAATCGAAGAAGGACTTCCTAAAGAGACGGGACATTTCAGAGTAAAAAAACCTATCTTTCATTTGGGTTTGAATTTTGGCCCCTAATAACTGAAATCCTTAGACCTGCAGAGTTTCAATTATTACAGATTGGAAACTAGCAACTTAAGTGATAAATTACTATCGAATGCATCTTACATTCATGCACATTGCATAGTTATATAATTAAATTCAATTAAAAAAAGAAAATTTTACCTGATACCACTTTCATATAGCAATTTCCTCAATAAAAGTACATTATGAGAAATTAAATGACACCGTCAATCATTTTCAGAGGTAACTTTACGCTGCCTTATTGAAAACGAAATAGTGCAGAAAAATATGGTCGATTCTCCATAAAAAAAACCATAAATAAAAGCAAACAAATAGATTTGCTCCGTTTTAGAAGATACTTACAAAATATAGTGCATGTTATGACATTGCAGACCATAGGTGCACGGTGGCTCTAACCGCAATAACTTATCAGAAGTAGCAGGTTCCCCATATATGTATAGAAGACTTTTATTGAACGTGCATCTACATACATATACTCAGTTAAGATTAAAGATTAACGATTGCCAAGATGTAATTTTAAGGGAATTTACTTGGCATGCTGAAAAATAAGTTTGAATCTTAATTAATTTAAACAAAATGACAGCGTCGATCTTAAAAAAATGAAATTGAGCAAGTTTAATAGCGAAGTAACTTTGTGTATGGAGTTAGCTAACTGACTTAAAAAAAATAGAATCGAAGTTCTTTTTCTCAAATTTGTACTGGAGGAAAGCTACAGACTAAGTAATACACATCATATTCGTATAGTTTGGCATTTCCACATCAATAAAATCAAAAAATACAAATACGAAGTTGTATATAAAAATTTGTACGTTAATATTAATAAAAAACATCACACTAAACAGTTTAATACGATTTCTTAAAAAACAACATTTTTTGATGAATAATTTATTTTAATTTAAACATACAAAATGTAGATATTTTAAGTTTTCGTAATAATACATTTGAAAATATTTGGGCCAGCCTTTCAGAAAAAAGTTGGTTATCTGTAAAGTCGGTTTACGGACGACAATTTTACGTGATAACGTCATAAAAAAACATTGATGACACCAACGCCAACATTCAGCTCAAATACATACAATTCCACTTATCACGTAAAAAAGTACTAAACCTAATACTAAGTATGCATTAAATCTAGTACTAAATATAGTACCAACAATTCAATAGTACTAAATTCTTGCACTGACTACTAAAAATCTAGTACCAAAAAACCTATTGTACCAACAATCTAGTACTAGTCCCCACAAGTTTTATATTTTACTAGCGGTACCCGGCGCGAGTTACATGCGTAACTAACAACTTAAATGTTGTCTAATAAACTACACCATTCCAAAAAGTACCTCATCGCCATCAAGTAAGATGTGAACAATTATGCACATTAAAAATTTGAAATGTTCTGCTGAACCTAACGGCGATCATTTACAATAAACCAACGAGGAAAGCTTTCTAATGGTTGCAGTTACACACTTTACATATTCATTATGTTCTCTTGCATGTAACGGTCCTATGGGAGATACCGTTTTTAGCCCATTGTATTAAATTTTTTTTTCACTAAAATATAATGCATACCAACAGTAGTACACTGATTTTTTTTTATAAAAATTCTTGGAATTCGAGAAAAATAAGCTTTTACATAACGGTTATATAACAGGTACCGTTAATTTTTGAGCTAAAAAAAAATGTAACAACTCCGCTGTAGAATGTCAAAATAACCATAAGTTCAAAACTTGAAGACGATTGGCCCAACCGTTTAGGCTGCAGTAAAATACATCCGTACAGACAGACAGACAGACAGACATACAGACGGACAGAATTTTGCCAGTAACTCAAATATGTTTCTCTATCATCGTAATGTCATGTTTGAGTGTTATCTCAATTTTTTTAATCTGCACGAATGCATAACTTGCATTATAGTACCTAAGATCGCAAGTAAAAATGTGTTGACACACACACATTTTTACTTGCGATGTTATTACTTGGTAATTTTAAGATATACTTATGGATGCGATAGGAAACGCTGTTGTTCGGAATTAGGATCCAGCATCCAGAAAATGTATGGAATACCCGAGCAACGCCGGGTGGGTCAGCTATTGTTAAACAAAATGAAAATAAACAAGTTTTCTGCTATATTTTATTTTTTTCATTATCTGCTACTTATATTTATTTATTTATTTATATCTTTATTAACACGTAAATTAATTACAATGCTAATTTAATATTAAGGAGCATTAGCTACCAGGTCTATCAGCTCGAACTTCAAGAGAAACAAAAAAATATATCTTGGCATTTAAATACATATTTAAAATAATCATATAAAGGATAAAATTATAGTGATCTTGATAATTACATTTTAAATATAATTTTCCATTTTAAGTTTACAGATTAGGTTGTAGGTTTGGTTTATATTTTCTTCTGATGGGTTTTCCAGTAATCTCGGCAATGACGAGTTGGGGATAAGTATTTTTGCTGTATCTTTGACTTTAGAACAATCATAGACAAGGTGTTTGATGGTTATTATTTCGTTGGTGTTGCATAGATACCCGTGTGTGGTGTAAGTGTGCCCCAATCTAAGGCGCAGAAAAATTTTGATTTTTTTCCCTGAGCATAGAGTTGGGTAGTTGGCTTTTTCAGCATTTGGGTTAATACGGGAGTAATGGTGTATGTATTGCACCCAATCATCGTTTAGTTTCCGATTCCAATAGCTATTAATTTATTTTCTTGTATCCTTGTTGTTTGGAATATGAAACGTAGATAAAGATTCATTTATTGCAGATTTTGCTGCTAAGTCTGCTTCTTCATTACCTTTTATGCCAACGTGTCCGGGAATCCACATAAGTTTTTTACATTTTTGGCTGCCAATTATTTTGTTGCGGATAATCTCTGGAAAAAGCGTTCGGTTTCCAACATTGCGGACAGCTTCTAATATAGAAAGGCTATCGGTACAGATTATTGTTTTTTTGGAACCAGATATCTTGATTGCTTTCAAAACAGCCATAGCTTCGGCTGAGAAGACAGAAGCAGAATGTCTTAGAAGTCCTTTTAAATTAATTGTCCCGTTCTGGTTGGAAACGGCAAAGGCCGTCCCAAGATCATTTTTAGATCCATCGGTGTAAACGAAATCAAACTTACGTTGTTTTTCAGTCTGCATCATTTCAAGGAAAAACTGGTTATACTGCTCGTTTGAGGTTGACGTTTTCGGGAAGCAATTGAGATAGGTGTTAACACTTTCACTTGGCAAAGTCCAAGGTGGTTTGGCGTCAGGTCGTATAACATTATTTAAAATTGGTATATCCATTTGTTTGGAAAATTGTATGGCATTGTAGAGCGTAGACGGCGATTTTGGAACTTTTTTTACGAACTAAGCATTGTTTAGCATCGATTGAGGGAAGTCGATTTTCAGATGTGCTTAATGTTTGGATAAGGAGAGATGTGAGGTGTTGAACTCTGTGCTCTAAGGATCGTACGGCGTTATGATACACTGATTTTATTATGTTCAGTGAAGATTTTGGGCACTTTCCATAAATAGTAATTCCATAGTCGGTTTTCGCAAGAATGGTTGATCTGATTATACTTATTAAGGAGTTGATATGTATAAGGCTATTTTTAGATGATAAATACTTACTAATATTAAGTCTGGTAGCTAAGCATTTTTTTAGATACAAACAGTGTTCCTTAAAATTAAATTTACAATCGAATACTATACCAAGCAAACAAAGACTATTAACATTAACTATAGTATTGTAATTAGAACATAACACAATATTTTTTGAGCAACTAGTTTTTCTACAGATGTGTAATATTTTACTTTTTTCCAATGCAATTTTTGAACCTGAGTAGGAACACCAGGATGAAATATCTGCAAGAATGAATGTTTGAAAACATAGATGCAGTAGTTGTGAGATCCTTGGATTTTGTGAACAACGTTAAATCGTCTGCATATAAAGAGTGTTCCAAATTCTTATATTTTCTTAAAATTTCGCTAAGATTATCAAATGCTATTATAAAAAGGACAACTGACAAGGGTGATGCTTGCGGAATTCCGTTTTGAAGATTTTTGAGTGATGAATATACGTTGCTCAATTTTATTCGGAATTGTCTGTTGCTTAGAAAAGATTTGATAAAATTATAAATTTTTGGCCCAATTTTCCATTGAACAAGTTTTTTTAGGATGATATGAATTCCAATTCTGTCAAAAGCTTTTTCAAAGTCTAATGACAGAATTGAAACATGGTTTTTGGAGGATAGTGCGGAAGCTACGAAGTAATCAATGTGCAGTAAAGCATCCATTGTGGAATGTTTTTGCTTAAATGCTACTTGGTTTGGACTTAATAGATTTTTTTTACCTAGGAACCAAAATAATCTTTTTGAGATGATTTTTTCAAGTATTTTGCCAGCGCATGGCAGCAATGAAATGGGGCGGTAGCCGCTTATTTCGGTGGTGCTCTTATTATGTTTCGGAAACTTGTGGAATGATCCCGGTGTTAAGGATCTCATTGTATAAACATAGTAACCTGTTTTTTAAGACCATTGGTGAATTTTTCATCATTGTATAAGAAATCCTGTCAAAACCAGGAGTTTTTCCGTTTGCGGAGCGAAGACAGCTTTCGAGTTCTATTAAGTTAATAGGAAGTTCTATGAATTTGGCTGTAACGTCAGTTTCATAAGCAAGGGTGGAGTTGTTGGATGATTCTTTTTTCTGCGTTATGAATTCGGGGCTAAAATTTTTGTCCTCAGAGTATTGTGACCAAGTTTGGGCAAAGAGCTCTGCAATTTCATGCGGACATATTAGATTTTCGGTTGGCGTTTTTATAGTTTTCACAGTAAGGCTATTATAGTTGCCCGTTAGAGACTTAACATCGGCCCAGAGCTTTTTAGAGCCGGAATTGGGGTTTATGTTTTCTGTAAATTTTTGAAAACATGAAGTTTTGGAGCTTTTTCCGGCTTTCCTAAAAACTGCATTGGCTTTGCGGAAGGCAATGAGATTCTGATCTGATGGATATTTTTTTTAACATTTTCCATGCATTTTGCTTGATATTTCTAAGGTCTGCAATCTCCTTATTCCACCAGGGTACCTTTTTTTGTCTGTTTGGTTTGTGATGCGTTTGAGGGATAGCTATATTAGCTGCGAAGCGCATGGATTTTTGGATAGTAGCTGTTTCCTTATTAATGTTTTGCGATTTGTTCTTGTCAGATAAGAAGTTGAAAACCTCGGACTGATATGAAGCCCAGTTGGCTCTATCAGTTTGGAATTTAGGTCGGATTTTTATATTAAGCTGAGTAGTGTCAAATGCCAATGCGGTCACTATTGGGAAATGGTCACTGCCATGCAAGTCAGGAAGCCTTGACCAGGAAGAGTTGGCACAGAGTTGAGGTGATATAAAAGTTAAGTCAAGATGGGTGAAGGTACTATGAGTGGAGAAGTACGTAGGTTGCCCGTCATTTAACAGAACAAGGTTTGAGTAATTTAAGAAATCCTCTATCATTCTACCACGGCTGTTGCGGGAAGGTGAACCCCATAGTGGATTCCATGAATTGAAGTCTCCTGTGACGATAATTGGCGTTTGGAAGCTATTAATAACGTCTTCCAAGTCAGAGACACAGAATGGTTGATCTGGATGGATATACATTGAGATGATTGTGATTTTGAATTTAAAGTCTATTTCAGCAGCTATAACACGAGAATGAGCAGTATTTTGAGAATGTGTTTGTTTGAGAAATTTGGTTTCGTTGGCTTTATTGTTTGAGTGGTATTGGTTGACGTTTGAGTTTAATTGTTTTATGTTTGAGAGGGATTGTGGAGATGATAATTTTGTACTTAGGATGGGATTAGTTGATTTCGTGGGAGAGTTAAGCTTCGTATTTTGGTGAGAAGAAGTAGAAGCGGTGGTAGGAGTTGGGGTTAGGATTATTGCTGGTGTAGGTGAACTCGGAGATGAGCTGTTTTTGTGAGTTGGAGCAGGAATTTGTTTATCACAAACAGGTTTTTTTTATCATGGCATTGTTATTGTTAGCCACAGCCACTGAAGGTGAATTAAGAGATAAGATATTGTTGTTGTTGGATGAAGCAGAATCAGGTTTTCGTTGGTTGGCATTGTTTGCAACAAAAGCAAAGGCGGATGGTAAGGTTGAAGAGGGGTTTTGTTCGTTATAGATTAGTCTAGCCTCCGACATGCTACATTTCTTTATTGTTTTGATTTTTAAAATGCCTTTGGCCTGCAAGTAACGAGGACATGTTTTCGCGGATGATGGATTGTCTTGCTTGCCATTTTCACAGAAGATGCGTTTACAATTTGCTGGGGGGTCAGGATGTGGTGTTTCATTGCAAACCTCACATGTTGGTTCATTGTTGCATCTTTTAGTCGTGTGGCCTAGTAGTTGCACTTACGGCATCGCATCGGGTTTGGAAAATATTCCCCAACCTTGACATTGTACCAGCCGATATTAAGAGTGGTAGGGGGGCGGAAAAGATCAAAGGTAAATAATATCAAACCAGTGCATCGGCTTACATTTTCTTTATTTTTTTTGAATTTGTACACATCTTTGACGCCTTGGGACTTCATTTCACGAATAATTTCTTGTTCATCAACGTCAATTAAACAGGGTGCATACACGGTTCCTTTAGATTCGTTGAGGTTTGAATGAAGTGACACTGTTATTGGGCATAGATTGGATAACGTTTTCTTGGCTAGAAACAGATCAGCTACTTTTTTAGATTTGCACAAGATTAATAAATTGCCATCACGTAGCTGAGTAATGTGTTCGTAACCGGTGCTTATACCATCAATGGCTAAAGAAAAATAAAATAAAGACACTAATTTTGTTGAGTGGTTTTTCTTTGTCGGATGGGGCGATAACGATAAATTTAGGATTGGAGGAAGGAGAGGGGTTTGAGGTTGAAATGCTGTTGATGTCTAAATGGGTCATGTTGGTGGTTTTTTTTCTTTTTACATTCGGTATGGTATCGGCGAGTGACTCTATGTCGAGAACATCGAACCGACCGCCTGAAACAAAACGTGGCCCGTGGGCCATATTTAATAAGAAAACTACACTAACAACTTCGAGTTTAAAACCTTTTAATACAATTTAATAAAGATAATTTGTTTAAATTGATTATGGGAATTAATTTAATAGATCACCCAATTGGATTTAAGGTAAACGTACCTCTTTAAGTAGGATATTCACAAACCAAACGAGAGGGAAATGTGACCGGCTTGAAGGTTAGACGGTGACTGATCTGCTACTTATTGTGCAAATCTACTTCGTTTTTCTGAGCAATCTGCTTCACTTTCTGGACTCAGAATTCCTACTATCATAATAAACGCCCACGCCCATACCCAAAAACCAAAATTGGGAATTACCAATGTGGTTTCATACTCGGCATCTAAGCAATTGAATAGAGCTTTAATCTTTGGCGATGGCAAAAAATCTATAATTTAATAATCCAATGTACCATTTGTATCGCCATCATCGGTAGAGGTCAAAAAGCTGTACAAAAAAATTGCAATCATTTTAATACGTTTTATCAAAAAATATGGCTCGGTGGACTCCGGTGGTCTGGACACCTTACTCGTATAAGAGGAGAAAAACCTGCCCAGAAAGCCTTTTGTAAATCTTTCCAGTCATAGTAGACATACATTCGCGATGTGTTTTGGCAGAATTGCCATTGTAAGTTTTAAAAAAAATTGTCCACTGGGTCGCACGTTCTTACTCTTATGTGCCTGATCACATTGGAAGGCTAGATCTTTGAAAGAAAAAGTGAAATTTACATACGTAAAAAAGTAACATTTTTGAGATTTTGTCTAATGGTTCAATCAGAATCAAATTTACGGGAAAAGTCTATTAACGGTGCCTTTCATAAAACGGTTTTTTTAATTTTTGGCTTTCTTGGTAACGGCTCTTTGGATTTCTGTCAAATTTTATATTTGAGAAGACTTTGCTAGCCAAATTAATTCTGCATAACAAAATGTATGCATTTATGCAAGGTATGCATATTAACGATAATCTCATTTGGAATGACTATATAATTGAGATAGTTAAAAATGCTGCTAAGTGCTTAGGTTTGTTGTATTGATGTAAGAAGTTTGTTTCGCCTTCTGATCTGGCTTCAATTTTTAAAGCGTTTATACGCCCAAAACTTGAGTATAACTAGGGTTTTCAGAACATCTCTTTTAAAGAGAACATGTTCTCTTTTTCAACTTAGATCTATTTTACACTCTCTTTTTTTTATAAAATTTATATGTCCTCTTTCTAGTCTCTTTTTCTATCTTCCTCTACAGAATTTCTAGAATCAAAAAAATGTTTTTCCCTTCCTTACTTAAATTTTAAAATTTCCACATCAAAACCAATATATTTTCATATATAGAACTACATTAAAGCGTTTAAAAAATGTTTCAAGAGTCGAAAATTAAGCCCTTATTTTGAAAATTTGTTTAGGATGTTTTTTTCAGAGGTATAGAACTTCCGGTAGGGATAACTGTCAGACTGGCTGTCATACTAATGAAGTGTGTTTGAATCTTTTTCCATACTATGGCAAATCACCATGCTTTGTTACTTTGTTCGTCACTTTGTTCGAGCACTTCGTCAAGTTTACGGGGCGCATAATCATCCCTCTTAGAAGCTACGCTACATACCGTGCGTACAAAAGAAGCCATCCTGCTGTAGACGTGAGTAAGACGGAGGACCCTAATTTATCGATCCGACGCCAGTACACTACTTGGAAAAGTTTGAGGAAAGATCTTAGCCTACATCTATATAAGATCCAAGTAGTGATAGAACTAAAGCCAGCGGACCATCAATTGCGTCTTGTGTTCGGTAAATTGACTGAGAATCAACTAGAAGTGGAACCAGATTTTTATCTTCAAATCATGATGCGGGTCATATCTGGCTGGTATATAAACAAGCAGAATTGTCGTTTTAAGAGTGAGATTCTCATGAGACTCTTGAAACTCCATTATATCCCCAAAAAAATCATATTGGTGCGATTTACATGCGGAAGGCGTCATTAGGACCCATTTGTTTTAAATCCGAAACCGGTGCAAACATTATTGTGAATGGCGAACGCTACAGGCAAATGATTCCTGATTTTGTATTGCTCATATAATTGCAAATCATTTGGAGGAGATATGATTCCAACAAGACGGTGCAACATTCCGTACAACCATCACTTTGGTGACCGAATCATCTCAAAAAATGGATATGTGAATTGGCCACCTGTGGACTACTCTTTGTGGGGGTACGTAAAATACCTGTGCAACGATTGATCATTTAGAAACTAACATTAGACTCACTATTGACAAAATAAGACAGGGAATGATCGAAAACTGGCCATACTCTTAGTAAGAATGTAAAATAGTTTTGGTTCGGAGCGGAATTTTGCAAATGTTATCTTTTTTTTCTAGTTACATTATGGACATCCTAGTATAACTCATACCTCTGGGCAGGTGCTTCGCAAACGTCGCTACACCTGCTAATAGGTTATGGAAATGTCTCTGAAACAATAGCCCCTCTAGAACACCGATGCAAGGTTTCATGTCTTTCCTTATTTTATCGTTTCTGTTATTAAAAATGTTCACTCGAGGTAGACAGTAGTATTCCTCCCCTTAAAAGTTTCACCCTTAATGCTCGTCACCCCAGAAATACTCATCAGTTGACCCCAATTTCGGACGTACCTTGAAATATATAGTATAGAGATTCGTTTTTTAGCCAAACAACCCGAATTTGGAGGGGTTTTTCCTTGCCATTCTAATTGGAATACGTTCAAAACCAATGTTTATCGACACCTCATGTCCCTCTTTTACACACTATGCTCGCGCAGTGTGTTCAACATAATAAGGGAAACACAGGGATTTGTGTTGTTGTGCGCGAGTTATGAAACCAAAAAATAAATTGCATAAATGCAATTTCTTTTTTATATCTTTTATTAAATTACTTTAGTTTCATTATAACCTAAAGTAAATTCTTTGCACAAGCTTAAGAAAATGCATAGATTACAAACGCTACTTAAATTACATTATGACCTGAAGTATGTAAAATCCATAATGCAAATTGTTTTCGTCTTTTTACTTGCGATTTATAGGTACTATAAGGCAAGTTATGCCTTCGTAAAAAAAAAAAAAAATTCTAACAATCAAATATGATATTACGATGATAGAGAAGTCAAAAAAAGTGGGTCCGGAAATTCCGTCCGTCTGTCTGTCTGTCTGTCTGTCTGTCTGTCTGTCTGTCTGTCCGTATCGATATCTACAGCCTAAACGGTTGGGCCGATATGATTCAAACTTGGTATAAAGTATTTTTAGAGTGCTCTACCCGACAGTTTTTGGAATTGGCATTCTAGCTCCATAACTAACGGTACCTGCCATATAACTTTTATTGAAAAACTTATTTTTCTCGAAAACGGCTCCTACGATTTTGATAAAACTTTCAGAATGATGTTTTCTGTGCAAAATCTATCTTCTAGTTTTATTGGATTTTTCAGAAAAAGTTTTATAACGGTACCTCCCATATGACCGGTTTTTTAAAATCAGACTTTCTCGTTAACTAATTGACGGATTTTGATGAAATTTTCAAAATATGTAGTGTTTTATGGTTTAAATAATATTTTTTATCAAATTTTTCAAAAACATTTTTTTTTAAATTTTAATATTTTTTTTTAAAAAAATATTTTGTTTTTTGAATATTTTGAAAACGGATCTATAGATTTTTTTTTTAATTTTTCTCCTAGTATAAACTATAGATTTCTTAAAATTGACATACTTAAGAAAATTTTAAAATATGTTTTCAAAAAGTTTTTCAAAAAAAACATTTTTTTGAAAAAACTGGTCGAACGATTTTGAAATGAAAAATTCATAAAATAGAAAACAGCAAAAGAAATAAGATGGCTTACAACATTTTTTCCAAAAAACGTTATGAATAGTGTTTTTTTGATTTCATAAAATTTTTTCCCCAACATATTATTTCATATTGCTCGGCTAAGCCCTAGCCATTAGTCAAATAAAAGAAAGTGACAACCTACATTACATACATACTTACGTATTTTAAAGTATTTTTCATCATCATAAAAGCACAGAATAAATATGGAAGCCTTTGATAAACACACAAAAACAACTAACAAATAAAAAAAAACTATTCGATTACTACTGAATGCAAAAATTTCAATCGAGAAAACAAAAGTTTACACCTTCCTATAAACAAACAAAACCACTGTGTTAACTTTTAATATTATCTCTATACCTACTCGCTTAACAGTAGTTGGAACGCGTATCTTAATTTTAGTACCTACCTTCCTTCCAACCTTATTATAGGTACCTAAATCCTTTATAAATTCCATTGGTCCCGTATTGGGACGTATAAAGGTCCCTTTACCTAGAATTATTGCCATACTGCTGATTCCGACGAATCTTTATGCCAGTTGTTCAAATTTTTCCATATCAAAATGAAAATTTAACTGAAAAAAGTCCTTTGTATCTTTCTATTAGCAAATTATATTATAAACAGTAAGCAGCAAGTGGAAAGATAATACACTAAAAAACTGCAAAAGCTAACAATCCTATATATTTATGTGTTTATCCCTTTATCGTGACGCTTGTTCGTTCGAGCTTCAAACCACAACGATTCTAAAGAAGTTGCACGTCAAAAAAAACATTAAAATTAAATCTTTGTCATAAAGACGCCTGTTTAGCACACAGGAGCAAGTACGTGCGACCCAGTCGTGCCTTTTATTTTACATTATTTTGCAAAACGAAAATCGTAGGAAAGGAAATTGCATTTCCTACGAATTGTATTATTATAATCTCATGTATCAAATCACAGAAAAATAAAGATAGTTCTTCGTTATCGACGTTATCAACAGAGAAGTAAAGTTCATTTTATTTTGTATTCCATAATTCTGACAGGAATCGTAGGTCGCTTGAACAGTTAAAAAAAAAGATGCCTAGCATACCCCTTACCATCTGATTTTATTGACGGGTACACACCTACTACCCACTTTCTTATAAATACCCGTTAACAGCTTCCAAGATAGGGAGGTCCATAAGGCTGTTTTTTGTAGTTAAAAGATATTTTAAAGATGTTTTTGAGGGGTTTCTATGAATTTTACCGGTCTGTAGGCATGCTGGAGGTGGTTTAACTCATGTTTATTATAAGTGATCTGATAAAGTTATCAATTGCCATTTCAATTTCTTTAGTAGAAAAGATGTTGAATAACTTATCGGCTTGAAAGACTTAGGATGTGTTGTATGTTTTTCCCAATTTTGGGGATAAAGATTATCTTAGCTCTTCTTCAAAGATTGTGGACTTGGTATGTATAGCCATGTGCAATATTACTTCGAAGTATTTTAATAAAAAAATAACATCAGTTATTTTTTTTTCTTTTTTGTTAAAAGCTTTTAAAGAAATTTTTGTATAACTACCTTACAACACACATATTGTAATGATATATTTTTAATTAAAAAATGGATTTCTACTGAATTAATCGGAATAACCTTTTGAAACACAATAATTTGGTTAAATGACTAATAGCCAATAACTTGTGAAGCGAATCGAAATTTGAATTAGAAGCAATTCCAAGATTCCCACACAGAGAAAGGAAAATTCATTTCAATTAGTTGAATATGGGACGGAATGTATTTTAAGTTCTTCAATTTAATTGACATCTGATGTTTGAGATTCTGTTGAAATTGAGTTGATATTTTCTGGATTTGATTCTGCGACAGGATACAAGGCCAAAGATCAAGGCAAGGATATGAACATGCTCTTGAATCTTGAGCATCAGTTGACCTAGATTTTGCTGCATATAAAGTGTCATAGTTGTTGCGATGTCCTGTCCAGTTAATCAAAATAATAGGCATCAAGTGATTCTACTTGAGTTGGTGAATGGTAGATATTGACATTAAAAGGTTTAATAGAAAATGACACGTCCTCTAAATAGTTTTCACTATAAGAAATGTCCTTTGTATAGTATTACCGGAAGCTTAAACAAATGTTATTTTTCTGTTTTCAATGTAAACATAAGAACTGCTAAAAATATTTGCAAGAACTGTTTGAGTCTTTAAAATGTAGCCCAAGTCTTTTCAATATTCTAAGATTATAATTAAATCGTTAAAGCTTTTTTTTAATTAATCAGTAACATCGACAATGTAAACTAACGAGCGGACAATCTTGTGGTTTCTTTTTAAAACATATGTTACTATGATACTGGCACCTGTTTCCCGCTCGAAATTTTGGCAGAAAGTCAGTATCATACATCCGCGGAACAAAATGAGACGCTTTACACTTGAACAACGTTGGAAAATATTGAAAACTTATTGCCAAAGTAAGTGCTGTGTAGCCCAAAAGTGCGTTTTTTGAAAAGAAGTTTAGGTGCGGCGCATTTTCATCTCAGCAGCTACGTTAACAAAGAAAATTGCCGAATTTAGGGCTCGGATAACCTGCACGATATTGTCGAGAAGCCAATGCATCCACAGAGAGTGATTGTTTGGTGTGGATTGTGGAGTTGTGACATCATTGGACAATTGAGGATGGGAACAACGTTTCGGTCAACGGTTGTAGTTACAAATCTATACTAACCGACTTTTTTACTGAAATTGAAAACATAGATTTGGACAACATCTGGTTCATGCAGGATGGTGCGCCATCCCACAATCGATCTTTTGCGCACCAAATTCCTAAACAGTGTTATAAGCCATCTTGGCGATGTCAATTGGCCGCCTAAGAGCTACGATTTGACCCCTTTGGACTTTTTTTGTGGGGAACCGTAAAGGATTGATGTTATGCCAACAATACTAAAACGATTCAATCACTTGAGGCCAATATCATTCGAGCAATCCGTGAGTTACAGCCTAAAACCATCAACAAGGTCTTGGATAATTGAAGTGGCAGAATGCCCTATTGCGAAGCCAGCCGGGGCAGCCACTTGAACGAAGTTTTGTTCCATAATTAATGGGAATATTCGCTCTTACTAATATAATAATACATTGAAAAAAATAATTTTCATTTTACTGCATTTTTAAAAGAAACTTGTATTTGGCCCACCCTGTAAAAGGTTACACACAAATATGTCGCAGAGAAGTGTGTCCCTATTTAATGTATTTTCTTTATCAAACATTTCGGTAAGGCTTTTGCCTAATTTGACATATTGATCATCAGTCATCACCTATGGCTAGCTTCGTCACTAGCCCTTATCTCAAAAAGCTTAGCAATTTGTATTAAATGTTTCTAATTAAAAGTTTAATACCTGCACCATTTCAGTGATCAAATAATATTGCATAGCAATTGAGTGCAGTTTTTGCCTCTGCTTCCACTTTCAGCATCGCCATCGTAGCTACATCATCACCTGAACCCGGGCTGCAAGGGCTGCGATGACGTATACGCGATGATCTATGGCCAATGTCAGCCATGAGCACAACACTGCTTTCGAATTCAAGTTCAGATAAAAAAAGCGAATTAATCAACTTGATTCCAAAATATTCGAAGCCTTCAACTTAGCGTAGGTATGTAAGGCCAATTGAATACAGCCCACCACATTTAAAACACAACAACGTTCGGCAAATTCATCGAAGAGTTCATATAATACCTTAATTGGAACGGTAAACTGTGCGCTTCGATTGTTATGACGTCACTGTCAGCGTGTGATTTATGCAGCACCGAGCAATGATGATATTGACAAGTCTAGCCAAAATAAATTAAAAGAATTCCACAAAATTTGAAAAGCAAAGTGTTCTAATTTAAAAATAAATTCAGACTTCTGCCAGGCCTTGTGACATCAGAGTTTTATTGAAACTGTGATTGGAAGGATAGCAGACGCTTGGGGTCAACCGTCAACCTAAAAGTGCCAAGGAACATTGCCCCTTTACCTTTGCATTTCGGGTTAACACCAGCACTTGGTCCGTTTGCAAACTTAATTAATTCACTGAACTTAAAGATGCGGATCGAGGCAATCGCATCGATAAAATTGAATTGGTTACCTGTTATGAATATCGGCCGATATTATCAAATCGAAATACTCACAACTAAGACCAAGCAGCGTATGTACCTATGATTCAAATGTAAATATTCGACTTGTTTTTTTTTTTTTTTGGTATTTTCAAAATTGAAATTTTTCAATATAAATATTATTCAAACACTCCGTTGCAAAATGAAAAATATTATTCGATGTAACTTCAGATAGATTCTTTCTGCGAAAACACATAAATTAATTGCGTGTGGTTCATTGAGTGTTCTTTGTATATTTTCTTTTTAGTTTAAAAAGAATCTTCATTTGGTAATTTATTTTCAAAAGTTCCTATGAAAATATCTCAGTACTTTATTGAAGACAAGGAAAATATTTAAAGGAACTTAACAGACTGCGATCAAGGGGAATTCCGTAAACTATTGAACTAGAATAGAATTGAACTTGAACATTAGTTCAGGGATTTACGATATTGATTTAAACACTTTAAAAAACAGAACGTGAATATGATTAACTAGCTGGACCCTCGTTACCCGCGGTCCATGGATACAAAAATCGTATTTTAATTTTTTTAAGCACGTGACATACCTTTCATTTAAAAAAACATATATGAGCACGTATGGTCTGTCATTTTGCGTGATGTGGTGAGCCAATTTTTTCTTTGGTCAATTTACAAAGTGCTAGTTAATTTGCTTTAAAAAAAGGGTGTCCTAAATGTTTCTAGAATAAATATCCTAATATTTAAAAAAGGATTTGTTCAAATTTGTTTTGTGGTTCTCGAGTGATGCGCAGTCAGGCCAAAACTGTTTTAATTGTATAGTGATTTGATATTCTTTAAAAAGTAACCGATAATTATAAGTATGCATTTTTGAGTATAAAATGAAATGGATATTTCATAACTCGATAGAAAGTATGCTTTCATCGCATACAATTCATCGCTTGCTTTATCGCAAGGAAAATTTGTTTTAGGTGGAATGATGTTTTGAATTTATTTTTCTGTTGAAGTGGACATTCTTCGTATGCGTTGAAATGCCCAACCAAAAAAATGTGACAGTTTTGCTGATCTCTGCTTTCTGTTTTGGCTATTGCGATTGCGATACATTTATCACTAGTGAAGACGGCGTGTAAGAAAACTTTACTTTTTCATCACCATCAGTTATTTCAAAATTAGTTGTGTCCTTAGATTAACTAACTACAGTGCTCCACATTAATATTTGAAAAGTCGCCATCACACCAGACCATGAATACTGATTACGTTGTTTCACACAAATGTCCTTCTTAGCTTTCCTCGTTTGCACTCCGGTCACATGTTCGGGCTCAAATTGCATCCATCCAGATCTGACGAATGGCAATATCCCAGCTTAAATAAAATCCCTCTCACCGTGAGGAATAAAAACTTCCATGCTCCATCAGTCCTGAGTACTCTGGTAACAAAATATGATCCGGATTTAATGAATTTCAGGACGAGTAGCCCGGTTCCTCGTAAAGACTCCATGATTAATAAATATTCATTGTCGAAGCACGATGTAATTTTTCTGAAAAAATATACAATACTGAATATTTATACTTCGGTTCATTTGATGTAGTCGTATCCTGCCAATGTACTTATTTATTATTTATGATTCATATTTCGTAAGAATTACACTAAATGAGATTTTTTTTTATTTTTAGCCCTATAAGGCTATTTGTTTTATTCAGCCTGAAGTGTGTTTGTTTTTATCAAATATTTAACCTGCAAAAGAACGAAACTGGAAACTTTCTCGCTTGTTATTTATTTAATAGAAAAAAAAAAACATAATTAACAGTGGAATGCGGTCGGATCACATCCAATTGATTGTAGAGAACGACGATTCCATGAAATATTTGTATGATGTAAAATTAAATCATCTGGGGTTTTAATTCAATTTCGCATGTAAGCAGTCAGTTCTTATTAATTAACTTTTAAGAAAAACAATTATTTCTTAATTTGCATTTGTTTGTACTCTTAACAATTGACAATACCGTCGAGGTTATGAAAAAATTAATTGAATTATTAATTTCGCCATACATACACAAAAGCAATCTTCTGTTTTTGAATAATTCTGTATTTAAAATAGTCTTTCAATCATAAGACAGAAAACGGAAGTGATGTTGTCAGAAAGAAATCCATTTTGATGGTAATTTATGTAGTTGAAAAAAATTATGGTTTTTAATCTCAACCCCATAAAGGAAAGTAGAGTCTCTAAAAATGGATTTGGCCTCGTTCAGTAAATGAAGACTGAAAATAGGAGGTTACCCTACAAAATGTCCTGATAGCTATTTAATCCAGCTATTTGGTCCATACACCATACATCTCCCGAAAGAATAACTGAGCCTTTGGGAGCGGATTGAAGGTTCGCGTGCCAGAAAATATATTTTTTTTACTCAAAAACTCACAGGCGGAGGAGCTTGGCAGGGATGTTAAAACTGCACATCTATACACATAAATAAAAATGAAGTGTCTGTTTTTAAAATCAAAATAACGGCTTTTCACTTCATGTAAACGAAAGGATTATACAGTACTTATAACAAAAACACCATTTAAAACATGTGTGTCTGTCTGTCTGTCTTTCTGTCTGTTTGTTCCGGGTAATCTCGGAAACGGCTGCACCGAGTAACACCTAAGGAGTAACTTAGGCTATGTTAATTAAAATTCTCATTTATGGATCAATTTTGACGGGACTTTCACAGGCAGGGAGCTCATTTTGAAAGCTATAACTGAATAAAACTATTTGAGTTACCCATAGGTGGCTCTCTAAAAGTACTGGAGGGCTCTAGGTAACGCCACCTCGGTGGCCCTAGGCTCAATGAAAGGAAAATCCCTATGTGCACCTCTTCGCGGTAGAGAGCGGGTAAAGCCTACGCACAAGGGGACCGAACAGCTGCCGGAATAAGCAGCCCACCCAGCTTTGCTGGTTAGGGCACGGACTTGTCCTTGGGTTGAATAAAATCTCCCTAAAGGCGGAAGAACTGTAGATTGCGGTCAACGGCATGTTAGTCTGGTGGCGGATGAGCCTATTTAAAGTTGGCCAACGGTAGCAGCAAGTAGCGTCTGTACCCATAGTGGGCACCCTACAAAAGGCGTCTGTTTACCCACAGTGGGCGGCCTTGTTTTATGTATGTGTTCGACCATCCAAAGGGCTGGTGGTGCCTGTCGAACTCCTGGCTTGAGCGTGTTATTAACCTTATCCAGGAAAACACTAAGCGGCGGGACGAAAATATATTTTTGCATGAAAGATGACAACGAATGGAAATGATTCCCCAAGGGGTAACCATACTTTGGTGAATCCTCATACGGCCTCGGCTGTAGTAAACCGCACATCGGATTTGGGGGTGCGGCAAATTTCATGTACAAATGACGATCGGGACGTCACAAATAAGGAATCAGCAACAGGATCAAGAAATGCTTCAGATTCAACAAAACGGACTTTTGGCCACAAAACACGAACGAAGATTGGAGCATGGGTTTGCTCCCTGCACGCACCAGGAAGCTACGAACAGGTGGAACGTGAAATGCTGCGGCATAACATCAGCATTCTGGGAGTGAGTGAAACCAAATGGAGAGGAAGAGCTGAATATACTGCAGAATCGGGACTTACGAGAATGTTGTATTCTGGCGAAGAGGAGGCAGGCAGAGGTCCAAGACTCAACGGTGTGGGCATTATGCTAACTAAGGAATCTATCAAGAGTCTTATTTCGTGGAAACCGGTTTCGGCGAGGTTTAGCTCTAAAATCCGAAAAGTCACCATAATTCAATACTACGCTCCAACGAATGATGCATCAGCGGACGAAAAGACCTCTTTCTATACTCACCTGAATTCAGTGTACAACGGTGTTCCAGCGGGCGATATAATTATCATCATTGGGGAATTCAATGCCAAAATCGGATCGGATAACCTGGGTCTTGAACGCGTTATGGGGAAGCACGGCTTAGGTCAACGAAACGAAAATGGTGATATGCTTGTCGACTTCTGCAACGCTCGTCAACTTGTAATTGGGGGTTCTTTATTTCCGCACAAGACCTGTCATAAAATCACGTGGGAATCTCCTGATGTTCGAACTAAAAATCAAATCGATCACTTCCTCATACAACAGAAATGGAGGAAGTCAATGTGCGATGTTCGAAACGAAAGAAAGGCTGACGCAGGTAGTGACCATCATTTACTCTTGGGTTTGCTTCGTTTACGAACAGCTGTTGCCCAGCGCCGCTCAGAAGGTATTGCAAGAAGACCAAGATTCAACAAGTGCTCTTAATGACCCTAGTGTACTACGTCGTAATTTCACCACCACACTCGGCGTCAAAACGTCAAACTCTCAGAACGCCGGGTTATCGATAGATGCCATGTGGGGTCAAATTAAGAGCGCTTTCATGGAAGCCGGAACTGAAACTGTACCAAGACACTCAAGAGCGAGAGATTCCTGGATATCCCAAGACACCTGGGACAAAATCACATATCGCAGATCACTCAAAGTTAGGATCAATTCTGAAAATGATGCTCAGCGCAAATTGTTTCTACGGAACGAGTATAGAGCATCTCATAAGACAGTGCAGCGGTGTGTGAGACATGATAAGAGGGCAAGGGTGGATATACTTGCGGAAAATGCGGAACAGGCTGCAGGAAGAGGGGACGCAAGAGAACTGTATAAAACCACTAAGGACATTGTTGGCCAGCGTAGTAGCACTAACACTAACCATCCAGTGTTAGATTTGAATGGCAACCTTTTAGTGACGATAGAAGATCAGCTACAAAGATGGAAGGAGCACTTTTGTGCACTGCTAAATAGTGACCAAAATGCAGAATTGAATCCACAATTGAACAACATGATACCAGTCCCCCAACGGGTACAGAGATTAAAAACGCGATCCATCTTCTAAAGAAAAACAAGGCAGCTGGACTTGACGGTATTCCTGCGGAGTTCCTGGAAACAGACCCTCAAGCAGCTTCCCATATTTTGCTAAATTTAGTGCAGGCTGTTTGGGAAAGCGAAACTTACCCACAGAACTGGAAGGATGGAGTTATTGTGAAGTTACCAGAGAAAGGGAACCTCAAAAACTGTAATAACTGGCGCGGTATCACCATATTGTCTGTTTTTCCGAAATTAATGGCAACCATTGTTCTCGAAATGATAAAATCCAGGATCGAATCTACCCTCAAGAGGCACCAGGCGGGATTTCGTAGTGGTCGGTCTTGTGTCGACCACATCAACACCTTGCGAATCATACTCGAACAATCGTCTGAGTACCAATCACCGCTGTACCTCATGTTTGTGGATTTTGAGAAGGCATTCGACAGGGTTAATCGTGAATGCATATGGAGATCGCTTATTGCGAGAGGTATCCCTGAGAAAATTGTTGCCATTATTAAAGAATCTTACAACAACGCAAGGTGTTTCGTTTTGCACAATGGACAGCTTTCCGATTCCTTTGATGTGCGTCAAGGAGTGAGACAAGGAGATGTCCTGTCACCAATTCTGTTTTTACTGGCAATTGACGATGTGATGACGGCCACGGTGGGTGAAACTGAGAGGCATGGTATCCGATGGAGTCTGTTTGACAAACTCAGCCACATAGACTATGCTGACGATATATGTCTCATGGCGAACAACACGGCTGGCTAAAATCAAATATGTCATTCGCTGCAGCTAAATGGGGAGGTGGCTGGCTTGAGGATCAACGCAAATAAGACCAAAATAATGACTACGGCTGCAAGCCTTCGTTAACCGGTGTCTGCGGTACATTCTGAAGATCCAGTGGCCGCAAACCATATCGAACGCTGAACTGTGGAATAGGACCGGACAAAAAAAATTGGACGCCGACATCAGACAACGGAAGTGGCGTTGGACAGGCCATACACTGAGGAAACCTAACGACAACATAGGGAAGCAATCCTTCGAATGGAATCCTCAGGGTAATAGACGCGTTGGAAGACCGAAAACAGCTTGGAGGTCATCTGTTTTGGGGGAAGCTCGGTCTCAAGGTTTTCAATCGTGGCCACAGCTAAGGTCAGTCGCGGCAAATCGGGACAGATGGAAGGATCTTGTTGCTGCCCTATGCTCCAGGAGGAGTTGAAGCGCTGCATTGCAACCGGTTAACATATATATAGATGGCGCTGGGTTTGCTTATTTTTCGATAATTATTATTTTAGGAGATTTTTTTTCAAGCGGACAAAGTTGCGGGTAACAGCTAGTTGCTCTATATAACTCGTCCCTATAAATGCTGTCGTACGCTGCTTCGAAATCGATGAAAAGGTGGTGGGTATCCATTTGAAGTTCTTGGGTTTTTTCAAAGATAGCCGTAATGTGAATATTTGGTCGACAGTGAACTTTTCTGTCCTAAAACCGCACTGATCTGGACTTTTTTTTTTTTTAATTGACGCGCGCACAAGGGACTATTTGTTTCCCTTTTAATGTAACACACAGCGCGGGTATTAGGAAGATAGGGAGGGGAGAGATAGGAGGTGTCGATTAACATTGGTTTTGAATGTTTGCAAATCAAAATGGCAAGGGAAAATCTCGCCGGGTAAACTATTCCAAATTCGTGTTGTTCGGCTAAAAAAAGAAACCCTATATTTCACGGTACGTCCGAAATTGGGCTCAAGGGTGAACTGATGAGCATTCCTTGCGAGTTGAGTATTACGGGAGAAACTTTTAAGGGGAGGAATGCAACTGGCTACTTCGAGTAAACATTTTTTGTAAAAGAAACAATTAAATAAGGAAGGACATGAAACATTGCGTTGTTGACAAATGTCCTTAGGCGTTCACACAATAGGTACAGAAAAAAAGAACTTGTAGGCGATGTTGAGGAGACTGATCTCCTGTAGTTGGTGCAGTTCAGAGAGTCGTCTTTATGAAGAATCGGGCAAATTATTTTTAACTAACATTCATCGGGCATGCTTTGTTCTAACCACTTCTTGCTTATGAGTTGGTGCATACTTATAGTCAAGTCATCGCCTGCAGATTTGAAGGGCTAGGCAGCTAGGCCATCGGCTATGGTGGCTATGTTGCTCTTAAGCCTAGATATAGCTAGCTTCACTTCATCCAGATGTGGTGGGCGGAATTGTTAGTCAACTTCGCCAAGATAAGATGGACCATTCTGTCTGCGATTCCACTACGATGTTCCCTTGTTCGTCTCTGCAATCTTCGGTTCGAGATCTGTAGCTTTGACAGTTTCTTTTTACTTCTTGGTAAAACTTTTGAACTTCAGTCCTGCAATAACAGCTCTCCTTTTCCTGGATCGCGCGCTTCTCGTGATCCCTTTTTTTCCTTCTGAGAAGCTCTATAACTTCACTGATGGCATGAATAACATCCCGAAATTCAATTAAGTTAAGAAAGGGCTATAAAGGAACTTAATAGAATTAAGTCACTTTTATAGATTTTCATTCCGTTGTAACGGTCAAAAAATAAAAAGTAGAGTATTAAATATATAGGCATTTTCAAACAAGATTGATTATGAGGTCTTTTGCGCTCAATCCAACGGTTACGAAGTTATTGCGCTTTGAAAGTAAAAGAAACTCGACATTTTTTAGCCTATTTTAAGTAATTTTTCGTCGATTATGAAAGGGCGGAGGGTACGTGGATGTGGATTTTTGTTTTTGTATCTACAGGGCATCCCAAACAACAGATCAAAAATTCACAACTACGCCACCTTTTGTAGAGTAAAACCTCTTTATTTACTGGGCTATCTGTCCCGCCATTAGCTTTACAAGTTGCATAGATTATATTAGTAATATTCGAACCGAAAAAAGGAACTTTTCTTCTTACAAAATAACTGTTTTATACGCAAACTTTGATATACATACATTCCTGAAAATATGCAATATTATTAACTCACCTTGTATGCCTATAAGTGTGCTTTGTTGCATTTAGCCAGAAGCCCTGGTAGTTAGCGCTATATTTGTTAAATTATTGTTAATGCATTTTATTTATGTTTTCAATAAAGTTCTAATAATAATAATCCCACCGAAAACATTTTCATGTAAAATATTGTCAAGACGAGACCATATAACTCGCACTGTCAAAAAGTTATCAAATCTCAAGTAGTGAGTTACTCTAGACACCATAATTCTACGACCCTTAACTTCACAAACTCTAGACCTTAATCAAAATATGTGGCTTGGCCGTTTCATTAATACAAGATCTATTGTATAATAAAAAATTAATGAACAGTGAATATATTTTTCACCTTAAGCCCATATCAATGTAGAGAAATGACCAAGCTACATATTTTTACTAAGGTTCGAGAAAAGGTAGGTATTGCCCTTGCGCTTCGTTTGGCTCATCATGGTTGGGGCACGGTAGATATTGTGGCACTTCAAATAATATAACAAATCTCTTTATTTTATGAAACACAACGTCTTTCAGTTTAAATAACGGCAAATTTAATTTATTCCATTTATTCACAATTAAAAAATACGTTTTTATAATTCAAAACTTTTTATTTAATCTCAATTCAATCACTTTTTACTAACGCTCCCAGTTGTTAACAATTCCACTTTTGAAAATAAACTCCACTCTCAATGCCATCTACTCTTGTATTTATACAAATTTACAAATTTCTGGAAGCTTCCGTCTGGTTCTGGTACAAGCACAAGCATATAAGCTTTCGGTACTAGTTTGAGTTCGAATTAGTACTTCGAGTTCGAATTAGTATTCAGTTAAAACATACTGGAAATATCTAGCATACTTTTAGGCGCATGGTTGTTGTACACAATAAATGTTGGTTGTTGTACACTGTTTATATCGAAACTGGTTTGAACCGATATGCTAGACAGGGTGCAAACCCTTGACCAGCTCGAAGCTTAAAATTATCGGAACTCTTATGGACCGATATGTTGGACAGGGCACGTAAACCTTGACCAGCACGATGATTTATACAGAAGGTTCTATGTACCTATGTATGTTTTGTGACTGTTGAATTATTGCCCCTTACCACTGGTGGGGGGAAGCAAATAATTATATTAAGAACACTCGTCGAATTGTGATCATGAAGTGATAATTTTTATTAACTTAAAATCCTATTTATACATCAAAATTGCTTACTAAGCTATATTTACAAAAATAAAATTACGGAATAAACATGCAAAAAATAATTAATAATTAATAATAATAAAAAATAAATAATGGTGGGGGAAGCAAATAATTATACTAAGAACACTCGTCGAATTGTGATCATGAAGTGATAATTTTTACTAACTTAAAATCCTATTTATACATCAAAATTGCTTACTAAGCTATATTTACAAAAATAAAATTACGGAATAAACATGCAAAAAATAACTTTAACGAAACATAATCCCGCAGATGTCGTTAATATTCAAACAAAATGTATCCTCCAAATATCAAAACATTTTGTTGCCATATCACAATAATAAAAAGATAGTATATTGAAATTTTAAATTCCAGACTGCCTAAGGATAAAGATTTCATCAATTGTTGATTTATTGGGTATCAAACTCCATTGATAATTGCCGGTAAGGGGCTATCTGTTCTTGTAGGATAAACTCAACATTGTTATACCCTATTAATTGCTGCATATTATGATTTCTCAAGAAACGCTACAGAGCATTAAGATTGATAGAAAATAGAACTGTTTCTGAAACAACTGCCCCTCTCGAATACCGATGCAATGCTTCTTCCTTATTTTATCGTTTCTTTTATAAAAAAAATGTTCACTCGAGGTAGCCAGCTGCAATCCTCTCCTTGAAAATATCACCTGTAATACTTACGCTTGAGGCCTATTTCGGACGCACCGTGAAATATGGAGATTCTTTTTTTAAACGGGAAAGAACTGGTGCAAGCTAGTGATCGCTGGGTCACATAGGCATTCACTGGCAGGTAAATATGTGGTAAAGTACCTTGTTATCTAGCTAAATCAGTATCTATTTTTCAATCGACATGTAGAGGCTGCTCTAACCTAGGGGAGCTTTCGCCTTGACAAGGCGGTTGGTTTATAGCAGCCGCCTTGATATCAGGGTGAAGGTGATTTGATACATGACCTCATTAGGCTGATAATTACCTATGATCTTCTATGGATACCCTGTGTGGTTCAACGTTGCACCATCTCTAATGAAAAAGATTCGGGTGTTTGAGAGACACTGTCTTCTTAACCTGTCTCGGACTTCACAGAATATAAGAGTCGGAGTACAAACACTACTATCCCAACCAAGTTCTATACAAAGTTGATACTTTGGTATCGTCATCAGGCTGGAGTAGTGAGGACTACGATCAATCAACATGTTGTCGATTTGGTTATGAGTGACTCGATCAGGTGATACCTAGGTGGATTTTTAGATATCCTTACGCGGGAGCCAGACTTTGAGGGTCCTCTCTACAAGTTCGTAGTTGAAATCTTTTTTATCTTCTTGGTACTCCTTAGTAGGTGAATGTACTTTTATAAAGCTGATATTATATTAAAATTAAAGGATGTAAAGTTTTTCGTTTACTGCATTAAAGCCGATTATGCCAGTCTTAAGTTTTGTGGCTAACTAGGAAGCAAATCCCAAACAAAAAGTGTTTTATGCGACCGCTGTAGTACATCAGCCAAACTTTGATTAAAAATTAATAAAATTGCCAGAGTCTTGCAGTCTACTGTAATATTTGATAAACATAAGTGTATTAATCATTATCACACTAAAAGAATTGTTAACAGTTTGG
Source organism: Platycheirus rosarum (assembly GCA_963971375.1). Classification (NCBI taxonomy): domain Eukaryota; kingdom Metazoa; phylum Arthropoda; class Insecta; order Diptera; family Syrphidae; genus Platycheirus; species Platycheirus rosarum. The sequence goes on along the minus strand of OZ020509.1, from coordinate 26,870,699 downwards.
CACATAGAAAAATAGAAAAAATAGAAAAATACTGAGATACAATTCATGAGGTCTTTTAATTCATATAATACAAACCTCATGGCGTTTACTGAACTCTATTAGCATATAAATATTAATGTGCCTATATGAAAAGCTTTTTTATGAAAACCCGATGCCTTGATGGCAATTTAAAACACCATCAACTACTCCTTGGGGGTCATATCCACGCACTTTTAATCTAATGGTCTCTCAAGTAAAAGGTAATGTTCGACAACTTGTTTTCTTAACAGCACTTAATCTTAAACCGAGGTCACATCGTAGACCAACCAATTCCAAAAAATATTCAGAAAAAAAACATTTAAAATTACAATATTATTTTGACGGTGAAAAGTAAAAATGTTGTCGCTGTACAGTAGGCGCTGGTTTCATGAAAGAGGGAGCTAAGATTAATGTGTTAAAAACGTTTAGACTTTAACCTTCTTTCAACTTTTATTTAGAATACACGAATAAATTTTCTGCAGAAGTGAGGCAATCGAAAGACCATTTTTTGGAATAATGTTTGTGCAACAAAGTCGTTAACTGAACGAGTCATTAACATCTTTTTGAAAGCGGCAGAGGTTAATATAAGGCAAATGAGCTAATAGCCTCCAAAATTTAAAAGACAGTGCATTAGCAGGTGGTGTCTCTTTTCAATTTTATTATTCACCGTTTAGAGCCCTTCCGAATTTGCTATATAATAATTAATTTAATTTTTTTTAATTAGTGATTATTAATTGATTAATATAATTCTAAAATTAGTGCTGAGTGTTCTACGTAGTTGTTTTTAAAATTTATTTTGCATTACAACCTTCAATTCATAACGGGTGTCTGGTGGCAGATTTATGTTTTGAAATACGAATATTTCAAAAAGTACATTACATTACATATTGATCTGCTCCGTAGATAAATCTACGAAGCAGAGACACTTATGAGCACTGGCTATTACAAGACAACACACAAGACGACATTAATACAGGACAGAACAGAAGAAAGAAAGAGGACGGAAAAACAGAAAACGCATAACACATGTCAACAGCACGCAGTTGGTTTTCGGACGATCTCCCATCTTTCCACTAACCACGCGCAACGATGCTTGATTTCGCTGATCTCACGGGAAGCGATGCTTTATCGGAGCCAAGGCCGTTGACTTCAAAAAGTAATAAAGGGTGCGGGGAGTGGGTGGTGTCGTTGGAATCAGTGATCGTGCGGATTTTTAAGTCATGATGTCGCAGGGGTCAAGTGAGCATCGCGGCCATCGAGGCATTTTTCAAGAGTAACGATTCGTACGTAATTGCTCGTCGACAATTTTGTTCAAACTTCGATATTCGACGGATAAGTGACGAGCCGAGTGTGAATTTAATTCGTTCCTGGGTGCAAAGGTTCCGCACAACTGCTTCGGCTATGAACACCCCACGGCCAGGGCCCAGTCGATCTTCAAGGACTCTCGGAAACATTGAACTGGTTGAAGAGAGTTTACGTAAAAATCCGCGACTTTCGATACGGAAAAGGGCAGCGTCACTGCGACTTCCAAGAGCGATTATTCATGAAATTTAAAAAAAAAGGATCTAAAGTTCCATCCATTTAAAATTCAAATCGTTCAAGAACTTAAGGAAAGTGACTTTGTTTTACGCAAAACATTTTGTGAAACGATGTTGGAGCGTTTTCGAACTGTGAATCGCATTTTTTTGAGCGTCGAGGCTCATTTCCATTCCACGTCAACAAGCAAAACTGTCGATACTGGTCTCCAAGAACCCATAACACTCGACTGAAACACCAAAAACAATTGAATTGCCCCAGGGTAACAGTTTGGTGCGCCTTATCCACGAATGGAATAATTGGATCATTTTTTTTTCGAAAATGCTCGGGGCCAGGCGACAAATGTCAATAGTGAGAATTATCAACGCATGATTACGGATTTCTTTTTGCCGGACCTGCGAGCTCACACATCGTTCTCATCGCACACGTGGTTCCAACAGGATAAAGAAGAAAATATTCGTCGAGAAATCAGCACAATTGAACCAAGTTTACTGCAGCGTGTGGCTCAGAACACGAGGCTCCGTTTTGAACAGTGTGTGCAACTCGATGGAAGACATTTGAATGAAATAATTAATCTTCAAAAAATTAGATCCGCATTATTATTCTGTCGTTCAATATTTTAAATAAAACGATATGTCAAATGGTATTTTTTGTATTTAACTTTGAAAATATAAATCTGCCGCCAGACACCCTGTATAACCAATTCAGGCCTCGGACTAAACCTCTTTCCTTCCAACTAAATGATTACAAATTAAATTTTGTTAGATATAGTTCACATTAAGGTTTTGTCAAAAACTTTATAAATGTTGAACTTAAAAAATCGAAATTTCGGTGTTTACAAGGTACTCAACTAAAGAGTCCATGTGAGTTAACAAGACGAAACGCCAATTTTTTGATGACTAAGATGCCGTAAAAAGGTATTTTTGAATGTTTAATGTTTGTTTCCTTGAAAACCTTTAAATCTTGAAAAAAAACATGAAACTCGTTTGAAAGCGTTAACTACTAGTGTCTGCAATCACTAAACTAAGGTAAAGAAATCCTTAACGTGATTCTAAATTTCAAAGGCTGTTACTTCATTTGAAGAGCCAGTAATAATACTTATATATACATACGTCGTTTTTGTTGCGACGCTAACATGATACCTGATTGGAGAGGCTTCGGACGGTACGTACGGTAACAACCATTTATAAATTAAGGAAAAGCTAATACGTGGAAGTTTACTTCCAAAAACGGTGCGTCGATAGCATCGATTTGGAAGACTTTTTTATGAACTCTTAGGCCTACGTCGTTTGTTAAAAAAAATATTGTTCAATATATAACTCTAACGGTTAACTTATTCACTAAGTTATAAATTAACCTAAAATTGGTTCCTATTTTAACTAGATTTGAAGTAAGAACTTGGGCCATTTATTTACATACTAAAAAGTACTGCCTCGTTCTTAACCAAGATCCAGAGTATAATCTGAGTATTGAACTTAGAAGGGTTAGAACTCTGTTTGATATTTACTATTTCATTCATCGGGTATGTTTCTTCTAACTTGTGGACGGCAGTGATGTAGTTCGTAAAACGTTTAAAATAAAAAGTATTGAAGTATAAAAACTAATTTGAATTGTGATTAAGTGAATAAGTGAAATTATTTTTATTTGAACATAAAAACGTCGAGTTTAATAAATAAAGATAATTGTTGTTATTTGTCGAACCCAAGGCCAAAATATCACATTGGTGTCAGAAATTGGGGATAAAACTCGGTAAAGGGCGAGAAGAAATTTTCTAAAACACTGTTTTGTATTTGAAACAGTTTTTCTTAGAGTACAATTTACCAGAAACTATTTAACTGATTATGCTATTAGATTTTAAAGAGCGAATATTTTTGTTAAAAATAGTATTTTCTTCGGGGGTAGATAAGGAATTATTGCTCCGACTTCAGAACGCTATCACTCAGGATGGTAAATACTGCCGATAAAATGCCTCCTTGCATGAATTTTCTTCTGTCAAAAATCGATTTTCTCGATTTGCCTCAAAAAAACAAAAGATATTTCTCGGAGAATAAAATAATTTGTCAGAAATTCTCCCGAAGCAACTAAGCGAACAAAAGAATGTTCTCGAAGAACAAAACAAAGTTCTCGAAAGTAAATTTAATGGTCTCGAAAACAAACTCGATTCCCAGAATGTTATCTTGGACAAAACATTTCAGAAATTCAAAGCCAAAATAGATAGGAAAATAAGTTCGGAAGTGTAGAGCAAAAGAAATTGATTTGGTGAGAGCTGGTGTCGAACGTGCACACATGCGAAGCTAGTAGAGCACCCAAAACCAGATAAAAAGGTAAAATGCACCATTACAACGTAAGTGCCCCGATTAAAATGACCAACGTCATATACCAGAGAACCCAAAGCAACATAAACACTGCGACAGACCACCTGAAGACCAGATACGATGCGAGAACAACAACACCTGAATTCAACGAGAGCTTTACAACCCACACCGTAGAGCAAAAATGAAAGTTGTCCATGTGGATCGCCTGCATCGTTACCACGGATGATGAGGTGTTTGTTCGGGACGAACAAAACTCAGAGGGGGAAAAGTTGATGTGGCAAAAAATATAAAGAATTTCGTAGGATCATTTTGTTTCGGATGTAAGGACTTTCGGTGGACACATTGTGTTTAACAACCATTTTCCACATAACACAAAAAAATGTCTCATAAAATTATGCAACATTTTTGCATTATGTCTCGACTGAGTTCGAATTCGAACACGAAAGCACACACAATTGAAAGCTAAGATTTTGCCAGAACTATGCAATGGAATTGGAGAGTTTGCCATAGCGGAAGTTTGTAAATTTGTATAAATACACCAATAGGTGGCCTTAAGAAGTCATTTAATTTTCAAGCGTTGAATTGAAAACACCGGAAGCTATAGTAAAAAGTTTGAACATAAACGTTCTGTTAATTAAAAAGAGATTTGTTGAATTATTTAAAGAGTGAGATTGAATTTGTTGCGGTAATTTCACCTATCCATCCTTCCCTTCCATTATTTGCTCTTTCCAATCCCGTTTCTGCTGTGCCTCTAAAATGCTTTAAAGAGTGCAGTAGAAATCAGCCAGAAGACTGATCTTGAAGTATTCTGGAGAAGCAACCAAACTAGTGTGTGACAGGCCGTCTACACTTGCCCAATATAGACGGACGGTATATTCAATAAGCGAGTGTTCTAAAGAAAGAAAAAAGCCATGAAGTTTATCCCCATGTCCAACTAGGTGTGAATTATAATCACACCGACGTAAATTTAGTAAGGCCTAGTGCCCATCATAAAGTGTCACACATAAGGAACGAAAAAAAGGAGAGGAAAAACTTGTTTTTGGAAGCCAACTTAGATTTTGCATTGCGAGAAGAAATCGTTTGGATAAAAATAAGAAAAGTTATCGAGAAAGATAAGAATGAGGAGGCAAAAAATACATTTGTCTGAGGAAGATAGCTATAGCTAAGTATCATTTTCTTTGTATATTTGGTTTTGTTTTTTTTTGTGTGTGAAATAGCAATTCGTTTTGGTGCTTATTTAAATTTTCGAGTTTATCCGAATAGGCCTTCGTTTCGTTGTTTCTTCTCCCAATATTGTGGAACCCGCGACCCAAACTTCGATTTAGAATTTAGAACATTGTTCTCTCGTGATCTTCCTTTGTGTCGCTGTGACACAAAGAGTTGTTAATTTTGCCTTCTTTGCTAATTCAAATTATATTTCTTTCTTTTGTCTTTTGTCTTTTGAAAAGATTCTGGTTTTTAATTCAGATTTTTCTGGGTTTTCCAGGCAATAAAAGATATAAAATTCCCTTCAAGAATCGTAAATCAACTCTTTTGTTTCATTAGAAGACTTTTCTTTTTCAGTCGCTGGTTTTGGTAAACTTCCATAAAAAAGTTACCTGTTTTGAAAAAGGGTCACAAGTAAGTACACTTCTGTACTCCATTTTTATTATTATTTTGAAATCTATTTGATATAATTTTTTTTTGATCATCTTGATCAATAAAAAAATATTCTTTCATTTAAATCCACCCCTTAAACTGAACTACCGGTGGCAGCACTGATAATTGCTGCCTGTTATAAAATTCATTCGTGGAACACACCTCATAATTTGACACTTTACAAAAGTTCATATAATAGTTTAATTCCTAAAGTTCGTGGCCCGCCGGTTTATGCATTTCGTTTTGCTTTTTACTTTAATTAATTAAAAAAAAAATAAAGTATTATTTCGATCCTTTGTTTTGACACAGTCAAAAGTCGGGAGTGTTCGTGATAAGAATTTTGTAACAAGTTTAATTTGTCGAACTTCAGGCCCAAATATCACAGTATAAACATCAAAAGTAAAAAATAGTTTAGCTATTCTTTAAATGGTCCTGTTCAACATTTTGACATCATAAAGCTCGAAATTAAAAAGTGGCTACATGTCGACTGAAAAAGAAAAATACTTATGTTAGTATCCATCATTTGTTTATCTTTAAGTTTTCAGGTATTTGGCTAGCAGCCAAAAACAAAATTACAAGCCATTCCACGTTAGATATTCCTAAAAAAAAACCGAAAACCCTTCCACCCAACCAAAAACATAATCAAAGCAAACCACCCATCATTTTTGGTCATTCTTAATGTATCCGCAACAATATGCCGTCTTGTCTGTTCTTTTCGTGCTTTCGACGCAGTTGCCTTGAATTTCAAAGAACTTGCCAATAAACTTTCTTAGCACTGTGTGTGATTTTAGAAAAAAAAATTGTACAGAAATAGACGGAAAACTCTGCTACCTCAACCTCAGCCGGAAAACATAATCAAAGAAAACCAATTCGCCAGGCCATATCCAGTCTTGTCAAAAACGCTCAAAAACTAATTAAATATTTTTATCATTTTAATCAGGAAACCAACAATTCTATTGAAACATGTTTCTTTGCTAAGTGACGAGTCAAACTGAGCCACCGTATGCGAAAATCTCTCTGTGACTGCTATGCTATCATCTCTGTAATTTGCCCCGAAAAATTAAACATCGTTGCTCGGGTGTTTTAAAATTTTATTGTGTTTTCGCAAGTTTTCAGCCTCAGGACGTTCATTGAACTAAAAAATCTCAGCCCTTTTATGCCCAGGATAAGGTGACATTTTCGTTTGGTTTAGGAATCTTTAATTATAGAAAAAACCTTTCCATTACCAACACCAAGCACATTTCACATTTGAATTCATTGTCAGCTGAATCTCAAAAGTATCCAAGATACAAAAAGAATGCACGAGCCAAAATTTATTCGTCGGCTTTTAGAACACTGTATCTCTGTATCTACATAGCTATGTATGTTGGTATAAATTGTCAAAAGAAAGAAAAGAAGAATTATTTTATTATTACATCTAATTCGGCAGAAGTATTGGGCGATTAATTATTGCAATAATTTTAAGCCGCAGAAGGGATTGAGGAGGTGGATTTTTAGGATGACGCCATCAATATAAAAATCTACGAAAAATACTTTGCCAGCCGATGGTAATTAGAAAAGATATGTTTATGGCGTTCCTTTGAAGTTTAAAGTGGACTCTCATCAAAAAAAAAATACTACCTCCGTTGTATGGCTGTCTTTTTTTATTTCTAGCGAAACGTAAATTCAATATACAGGTGGTGATGATCAAAAAATTATGATTCACCGGGGATGGAAATAAAAATGTATTTGAATTTGTTGGTTTATTGATAGTGTAACAATATTTTGGCATCAATTTTTGAGAAAGTGTCGCCACATTTCAAGTAATTAGTTTCTAATGTGTTGTTGCAGGTTTTGAAATTGGCAAGTCAAATGCGATTTTATTTTCACGTGTATGTTATATTTTCTGATTTATTCACTTCTGTTCAAATTTAGTCAGCTTTTTTCTCTTGTCAACAAATATGAATGTGTTTAAAAGTTACATTGTATATAACTCTTTTTTTTTTTAATTTGATTTCCAACTGACATTTAAGGAGGTTCAAAAATTTAATGTCTTCTGATGAGGTATTTAAAATTTGAATGTTGTTGTTTTTGTACAAGGAAAACTGAAAGAGTTATGATTATTAAGTTTTACAGTTTAAAATTAGTTAATTTTGTATGTAATCGGACCAAACAATGTAAAGTGAAATAACTAAATGTTATCTTCAGGTTTTAGGAAAAATTGACTTCAAAAGAAAATAATTTGCACGACTGGATTGCACGTACTTGCTCTTATCTGTGGTCACAGCTTCCAATAAAATTTGAAAAATATTAAACAAATTTCAAAGTTTTTATTCGATTTTTGTGACTTTTGATTGTTTGAGAAAATTACGTAAAATAGTTTTCAATGGAAAAATTTAAACCTCATTTTATTTCTTTATAAAATTTGAAAAAGTGTAACTTGTTTTTTATATCGTAGGAACGGTTTTTAAATAAAACAGTTTTTATTTAACAACTTTAAAAAAATAAAAATAAAAAAAATAATTCAAGAATGCAAACTTAACACAAAAATTACTTACATTTAAAAACAAAACTAAGAAAAAAACTACCGTTTTCAAAATATCGATTTTTCAAAAAAAAATATTTAAAAAAATATTAAAAAAAAATAAAATGTGTCGAAATGGTTTGGCTATCTACATCTTCCTAAATATCAAATTTGATTTTAATCTAGTGAGCAGTTCTCGAGAAAGTCGAAGAAAAAAAAACGGTCCTATGGGGGGTACCGTTATAGAACAAATTTCGAAAAATTCATTCTAATTGAAAGATGTTTTGTTGTAAAAAAAATATCACCCTGAAAGTTTTATAAAAATCGTTTGAGCTATTTTCGAGAAAATCTAACTTTTTGTTAAGGATTGTATGGAAGGTACCAATATTTTTCAACCTAGAGCAAAAATGAAAATCTTCCCCCGAGATACTACCAAATAAATACTAAAAACCTAGTTTGAAGCAAATTGGCCCATCCGTTTAGGCTGTAGAGGTGCGAACAGACAGACAAACGGAATTTCCGGATCCTTTTTTCCAACTTCTCTATCATCATAATGTCATGTTTGATTGTTAGATCTTTTTTTTACTTGCGATTATAGAGACCATAAGGCAAGTTTAAGATTCGTGAATATTAAAAAAATTGAGATAACAATCAAACATGACATTACGATCATAGAGAAATCTAAAAAGTGATTGAGAAAAAATGTCTGTCTGTCTGTCAGTATGTTTAACGAGCTGCAGCCTAAACGCCTTAAGCGAATTTGGTGCGTATGATTCTTTTGGTATTTCCTAGAGGGGAAATTGTAGTGCCCCGTGGCTTAGTGGTTAGTGTGTCGGACTGCTAAGCGAAAGAACCTGGGTTCAAATCCAGCTCATAGCCACCTTTTTTTCTGGGGTACTGCCTCTTGCGAGGAACTGACAAAACCTTCAAGAGTAAAATTTGTCTCGAAAAAGTGCATCTCATGTAGCCGTTCGGACTCGGCGGTAAACTGTAGGTCCCTTCCATTCCATTCTTGCAGAGTAACAACACACACACAGGAATGGTTGAGAGTATAAGTCACTAGGCCTTGGCTCCTTAAGGAGCTGTCGCGCCAATAAATTTAATTTATTTATTTAAGAGGGGAAATTGAAATTTTGTTTTTAGGCCTAAAAATAACGGTATCAGTCATATGACCGTTTAGGAAAAGCTTATTTTTCTCGAAAACGGCCCCAACGATTTTGATGAACATTTTTGAGATTTTTTTTTTTTGATATTGGCTATCATTTGATTATAACAAAATTTACGGGAAAGTCTATTAACGGTACCTTTCATATAACGGTTTTTTTAATTTTTGGCTTTCTGGGTAACGGCTCTTTGGATTTCTGTCAAATTTTATATTTGAAAAGATCTATGTAGCCAAATTAATTTTGCATGTCAAATTTTGATTAACTTCTTTTTTCTAATTAAAATAAATTTTTGATTTATTTTTAAATCAATATTTTAAAAACTAATCAAAAAAATTGTTTAAAATTTTATAATCACAGTTTTTTAGAATTTATTGATATAAATAAATAACTGCATACCAAAAAAAAATTTTTTTTTCAAAAAATAAAAAAATAAAAACAGGATTTTGTCAAAACCGGTCCTACAATTTTCGAAATACATTTTCATAAATTCTTTGTTATTTAAGACGTTAAGTATTGTGGTTTTTAATACTTTTTTTAAAAGTTCGAACTGTGTTATGCAAATTATGCATTCGTGCAGATTAAAAAATTGAGATAAAAGTCAAACATGCCATTACGATGATAGAGAAACATATTTGAGTTACTGGCAAAATTCTGTCCGTCTGTCTGTCTGTACGGATGTATTTTGGACTGCAGCCTAAACGGTTGGGCTAATCTTCTTCAAATTTTGAACTAAAGGTTATTTTGACATTCTACAGAGGAGTTTTTTTTTACTATAGGTATGCATTATATTTTGGTGAACAAAAAATTTAATATGGTGGGCTAAAAACGGTGCGTACAATAGGACCGGTTTTTTTTCTTCGACTTTCTCAAAAACTGGTGATCCGATTACAATTAAAATTGAAATTGTAGGTAGCCTAAGTAATTCTGCATACTTTTTTTCTCGAAAACTTTTTTTTTTGTATTTTTAATAATTTAAAAAAAAAATTTTTTAAATCAATATTTTGAAAACGGAAAAGTGATTTTTTTTTTAATTTTGTTTTTAAATGTAATGTTGATGGTAGGATGCTGTATGAATAGGGTAGGCACTGAAAGGCATCAAACTGGTGATGCACAGTTTCTGCAACTATCTCGTACACATCAATTGTGCTTATTTTACATCCCCGCGGTAACCACCGGGTACTGGTCTGTCCATCCGGACATTCCTGCTAAACTTATAAGCGCGAGTGTTGAACTCAGAAAAATAGCAACACTATAATGCTCTGCTTTAATGACTGTTCTGATCGATTCGCAGAAGTCTTGCACGAGCCCCTTTAGAAAGAGGACGTACGGCGGATGAGCCCAACCAATTGGACCAACGGTGGCGTCAAAAGTCATCGAAGCAGACGCCCTAATGAGCTACTTCGACGTATTTGGAGATAAGGTCATTGGGACAATTCAATGCAAGTCAGGGTATTGAAATAAAGATGGTGGCGGATGAACCCTTAATGGGCCAACGGCAGCGCTAATATCCCCGAAGTGGGTCACTGACTCCGGATTCTCCGGTTCATTTTGTACAAGGAATCCAACAAAGGACCTGGCACCTTCTGAGCAACTAACATCGACTCGGATCAATACCTTGTTGCAGCAAAGGTAAGAATGCGAAAAAGAGAGAGCATGAGAAGCGCGCGATCGAAGATATTGAGAGATGCTACTCCAGGAACAACGTACGGAAGATTTACCAACAGGTAAAAAGGACGTGCCAAGGAAAAAAAACCCGCACTGAAGCCTATAGAGATAGGAAAGGAAACATCGTTGTGGAGTCACAGTCGGTGCTGAGTACATGGAAGGACCATTTCTGCAGACTTTTAAACGGCGATGATGACCAAAATCCCGCTGTCAGGCAGAATGAACCATTCAACATGGACGATAACGGACAAAACTTCCATCCACCTGACCAAAATAAAGTGAGGATAGCAATATCTAAACTAAAAAAACAACAAAGCTGCTGGACCCGACGGACTACCCGCTGAACTTTTTAAAGCGGCCCGAGATGACCTGGTGGAGTGCATACACCAACTCATCTCTAAAGTTTGGTCAGAAGAAAGTATGCCTGATGAATGGAACCTCAGCATCGTTTGCCTGATCCACAAGAAAGGAGACCCTCTAAACTGCGCCAACTAAAGAGGAATTAGTCTCCTGAATATCGCCTACACGATCCTCTCTGCCGTACTATGTGAACGCCTGAAACCTTTCGTCAGCAACCTGATTGGCCCCTATCAGTGTGGTTTCAGACCAGGAAAGTCCACAATCGATCAAATGTTCACGATAAATCGATACCCACCACCTCTTTATCGATTTTAAGGCCGCGTACGATAGCATTTATAGAGACGCGCTATACAGAGCCATATCAGGTGTTGGCATCCCCACAAAACTCGTCCGACCGTGCAGGATGACGATGGAGAACTCTCGCTGCTCCGTCAAGGTTGGTACTGACCTCACAGAAGCTTTTGACGTCAAAAAAGGATTCCGACAAGGTGATGCGCTATCGTGCGATTTCTTCAACTTAATACTTGAAAAAATTATAAGAAACTCGTCAATTGTAGTGGGACAATTTTTTTCAAGTCTGTGCAAATGCTAGCATACGCTGACGACGTAGACATCATTGGCAGAACTCGGCGAGCTGTCACTGGAACGTTTGCTAGCATTGAAGCTGAAGCGGCTAAGATGGGACTAGCAGTCAATGAGGCCAAAACGTAGTACCTGCTGTCCACTAAAAGGGACACACAACCCCGGCGGATTGGACAAAACATCACAATAGACAGGTACAACTTTGAGGTATTTAGATACTTTGTGTACCTCGGATCCGCTATAACATCTGACAAGAACATCTCGTCAGAAATAAAGCGAAGAATTACTCTTGCCAATCGCTGTTTCTATGGGCTAGGAAGGCAATTGAGTAACAAAGCCATCTCTCGAAAGACAAAGGAGACTCTGTATAAGACCCTAATCATCCCAGTCCTGCTCTAACTAAAGCGGATGAAGATATCCTTAGTCGTTTCGAGCGTAAGATTCTTCGGAGGATTTATGGCCCTATCTGTGTTAACGGGTTTTGGAGGAGAAAGTTCAACCAAGAACTATACGAGCTGTACAGCGACATTGACCTGGTCAAAAAAATACGCATATCACGTTTAAGATGGCTAAGTCATATAGAGCGAATGGACTACAATGCTCCGGCTCGCAGGATCTTCGATTCCATCCCAGAGGGTAGGCGCAGTCAAGGAAGACCTCGCTTTAGGTGGCGCGCTCAAGTGGAGGACGACCTCAACCAACTTGGAGTGCAAAACTGGAGGCAGCTAGCCAAAGACCGAGCTGGCTACAGAGGCATGTTGGTTGAGGCCCAGATTCGTCCCGAACTGTAGCGCCCCTAAGTAAGTAAGTAAGTTTTAAATGAAATTTAAAAAAAAAAAGTTGTTAAAAAAAACGTTTTATTTAAAAACGGCTCAAACGATTTTGAAAAAAAATTCACACTTTTTTACATTTTCTAAAGAAATAAAATGGTGGTTGAATTATTTCACCCAATACAATTTAACGTACTTTATAGAACAATCAAAAGTCACAAAAATCCAATAAATTCTATTCTACAATGTGACCGCACATATGAGCAAGTAGGTGCGACCTAGTCGTGCAATTTATTTTCTTTCCACGAATCTGTAACTTGCCTTGTAGTACCTATAAACGCAAGTAAAAAAGACAGCTGGGAGGTGAAAAATATTCATAATTGCTTTATCAAGTATAGTTAAATTATATTTATCTATAAATATGGCAAGGAACTTCCCATCGAGAGGACTTAAAGATACGACCGGAAACCCCTTATTGCGATTAGTTGCACGATCTCCTTCTCCGGAGTCATGTTATAAGTTTGATCTCGTCACAAGCCTGTAAATTTTTATTAAGCTCGAAATGTGCGCGCAATGTGACTTCGAATCAACTTCATTAAGAAGTTATTTATCCTGATTTATATTGGCACCGTTGCACAGGACCTGTTTGTAGTGTTTGAACTTTGACTCTGCTTCTGGTGTTCTATGAAATCCAATGCAAGTACGAAGAGTCGAAGACACTTTCCCTTAAACGTTAAACCGGGTGCCATGACATGTATGGCCTTATGACACTTTTGTTGTGTTAAGTTTATTCAAATTTAAGTTAAGCTTGTATTAAGCTAATAAATGGGGCCCCCCAAAATTAAAGCGACATAAGGCCATATTTGAACATATGGCCTTTTGACATTTGCCCGCAGAAAATTTCCTAGGGGGGGCAGTTTTTTTAAATTAAACCACAAGCTTAAATTGAGAATAGGCATTTTTATATGATCCTAAATGTCTTGTTGGATGATATGTCAATTTTTTATATTCGCGAATACTAAACCTGGCTAAAAAACCTATATTTCGAGTCAAAAATAGCATGTATGTTCATGATCCGTCCACCCTGATATTGATATTGTACCAAATTTTGTTAATTTAGAAGCCTTACAAGAGGGAGACGATTGAGTAATTCTGTGGTCGCGAAGTATTTTTGGGGAGCAACAGTAGCTACTGATATTTGTTTTTCATTGTAGGAGTTTCTTGGTGATAAGTTTTTGGGTGAAGAGTAACACGTGGATTTTCGGCAATCACGAAGACAGAGAGAGATGACCGAGATAGACAAAATATTGAAAGCACTTCTTTAATGAAGCAGTTTTAAATGTCATCTAGCAGCTGAATGCAAACCTTCATCGATACTTTTTGCAGAAATGAAGCAGTCAAATAAAAACAATGTAACCCCCCATTGGCTGCTTTGATGAATACCATAAAAGTCCTCAATAGGCGTTGACAACAACAACAACAACAGCTTCAAGAAACGCTAATTATAAGATGCGCTTTCTAAAACCAAATATTCAGAAATAAGCTGTTTTTTTCTGCAGTCAGAAGTAGGCACCTAAATAATACTTGGAAATTATTTGTAAAATAACAATATTGCCTTGTAAGACTTCTTTTCATTAAGAATTTTTCCCGGTCTTAGAACCATATCTTATCGGGCAATCAAATCTAATTATTTTATTTCAAAAAATCACATAATTTTTTAAAACACAACAACTTGTTTTGAGTGCAACAGCAACATTATAAAAAACGTGATTATAAAACACGGGATTATAAGAAATGAGATTCACTTTATGTATATGGTTGGCGGTGCGAAATAATAATAACGGCCCCAAAAACAAAAATGAAACAAGGCCCCAAAATTAAGGTGCTTTTTCATAATAAAATAAAACCATATTTTTCTTTATGAAATTACGCACCAAAAAATGAAAAAGACCCCAAAAACAAAATGAAAGAAGACCCTATTTTTTTGAAAAAATAAAAAATAAAAAAAATAAAAAACCTAACTTAATTCTAAAAATGAAATTACACCCCAAAATAAAGATTTTTGTTGTTGTTGCTGTATTCTTAATATACTATTGGGGCCGGGGCCCTATTTCATTTTTGTTTTTGGGGCCGTTTTTTCTGGGGCCTTATTTCGCACCACCTGTATGGTTTAAAAAAAAGGATTATAAAAAGTGGGATTAAAAAACGGTAATATAAAAAGTGGGGTATTGAACCCAACCCTGTGTGTACATCTAACGCTCTCTGTCCTTAATCGTTGAAAGATTTTATTCAAACTTGATGTAGTGATACGGTTATTTAAAATTTGAATTCTAGGGATTCAAAATTGCGGCACTAGCAAGATACCATTTTTATGATTTTGGCAACTAAAATTGTATAGCTATGTCCTACATCTTTCTTTTAATTTCTAATTCCTTGTAGTCCTCCCTTATTCTGCTTTACTTACTTATTTAAATTGCTCTAGAAAACTCATACAAATAAAAAAAAAGTAAGAGAATTACACAGATAAACATATTTATATTTTATTTTTTGTATCTTTCTAGTTATTTTTACTTTTATTTTATAATTATTTAAAACTTGTAGTTTCATCACAATCGTGTCAGCGTTAAATTGGTTCTTAAATATTTTTTTTTGTTTTTTTTTTATGTAAAAAAATTTTTTTTCTTTGTATAATACATAAAATATAATACAAATGTATTGTTACACATTAAAAAAAATAATTAAAATAAAACTCATCTCATAAAATTTATAATAAAAGTTTAGAAGAAATAATTTGATAAGTATATTGAGCGATTAAAAGAAGAAAAATTCTTGTTTAACAAATGAATATTATTTTTAAATAGTTGTTGATAAACATTTTCAATATGAAAAAATACAAATATTTAAAATTAGATGTTTAATTAAAGAATATTTTTACGTACATCTATACAAATATTTATTCGATAGTAAAAATATAAATGTTTTGTTTTTATTTTTTGTTAATAAATAATTGGCTTAAGGTACATCGTCAGTCAAGTTATGCAAAAATATTAATTTAATTATGATAATGTATTTTAAAAATATACATATAAGTAATGTTATTTCAATAACAATAGTTTTAGGTTTGGTGCAATTTGTAATAAATTTAAAATGTACACGTAAATAATTTTCTTTCATATAATGTAAATAATGTTTTCATATATTTTTTAAATAACAATGCTGTAGAATTGATTTGTTTTTGTGATCCTTTATAGCAATAAATATATTTTAATTATGTTATGTGTGTACGTTATGTTTTTAAAAATATATTTATTTTTTAATATAGATGCAAAAATTATTCATTTTTTTAATGTTGTTTAATTTACAAAATTACATCGATTACCTTTATATGTATTTAAGCGAATTATGTATTTTTTTTTTTTGTTTTAAATTAAAATATTTTTTGTTACTACACCTCCGTTGGTTCTACTCTACAGGATTGTGCGGCACAGCTCAAATTAGGAGAACTTTGGCAAATAATTTTCAGGATCGAGCGTTTTTTACGCGTATGTTGAGGATGTCTTTTAATTGTCGGATCAACCGCAGTCATGTTTTTCAAAATGGGGATTCTATGAACAGAAGGGTTGCTTTCAGCTGGAATTTTCGTTGGAAATGTCTCATCAGCCTTGTATATATAATTTTCCCTTATTTTCATTTTTTTATTTGCATGCCTTAGAATGGGTGATAAGTATTTACACGAACTAATAGAATATGCAGATACTTTGCTACTGCTGCGCTTAACACTTTTGCTGGCTTTGTTGCCGTATCGCAAGAAGACACCTTTGCGCTCTTGCCGACGCTCCCTGGAACGGGCGTCTAAGCCGAAGAGACGAATTACGCCACGGCGAACGCGTTTATTCCGATAAGCAAAGATAAATGGTGAACTGAGGTTTGCCAAAAGAATCATGAATACTTCTAATTGAATAGAATGGGGAAAATTCTGGATTACTCGGTCTTGGAGTAAGACTAGCACGCCATAGGGCAGGTAAGATACGAGGAACATTAGGACGACTAAAATACTGATGCGAGCAGCACGTGATTCCTCGCGATGTTTAAAAAGCGATGAAGCATTTGAGAGACGTCGACGAATAGATGTCATGCAGCTGGGCGTCTTGGATGAAGAATGGATGCTAAGGGCTGTTTGAGGTATATAGCGAAGGCGGGAATTTTTATTAAAACTAGAAAATGAGTTACAATGCTCATGGTCGAGTTGCTGGAGATTCGGAGCGGAGTGTATCTGGCGAATAGCTTGCAACCGATCAGCGGCTTGAAATGTTGTGTATCGCACATTGTTTTTTCTCTTGAGTTCTTCATTCTTACTCGAAAAGAATAAGACATTTTTATTCTCGATTAATGACGTTTCGTTGACAGGAGAGGACAGCATCCCTAGCTTCTCAGAATTGGCTTCAGGCATTGCCGCTGACAACTCAATGTAGTTTTCATTGTGGTCATCTTCTAAACCGGCATTAACCGATGCATTAGATATTGGATTTCTTTGCATAATTTCCTGTTGATGATTGTGAGAAAGATTAATCGCGCTTTGATGCAGAGGCGATGATCTATTTTGACGCATCCGCAGACCATTTTCCTTGGCCTCGGAAAAAATTCTCCAATACATTCCACAGACAAACCCAAATGGCAACAAGATGATCACAATGAAATAAATACACGCAAAAAACATGCTAAAAATAGTGCTTGTAGTGATGCTTAGTACTGCGGCCTGTTCAGGTGGAGCGTATCTTTTTCGTTTTCCGATCACTTTGGCACATTCGAAGTTGATATCTCTAAGTGCTGACATAATTCCGAAGAGGATTCCCAGAGCCCAGGTTATGGTGATCAATATCCATGCCTTGACACCCGATATACGACTGTGATATCGCAGAGGATCTCTTACAGCCATCCATGTATCTCCAACCACAAGTAAGACCGATAAGGCTCCTAGTGCCGCTGCCAAATCAATCGACCAACACCTCATCACTGGAATAGATTCCACTGTTTTAGATGCATTCTCATTTTTAACACGGGCATTCCCTATGACCTTATCATTGACTTGGGTCATTACAATTCTGTCGCGTGGTTTCGGACCCGTAAGTCTCTCGCAATATGTCGAGTTGCACTTCCATAAAGTCCCGGAATATTTACTTCCATTTCGAATTACCTCATTAACTGACTCATGCTGCTCTATCACTTGATCCCTATAAACAGTCAATTGATATTGATCAGCAGCATTTTCCAGGCTAACGATGTCTAAGCTCTTATCAGAATTGTATCCTTTGGTTGAAATATCTTCACTAAAAAATAACGTTGGTGCTAATATACAACAACCAATTAAATTAATAATCAATAAATTAATAACAAATCGATTAGCCGTTGTTCGCAAACCTGGTGTCACCCAGAATGCACCTAACGCAAGCAGGTTTATCGTAAATGATATCAAGAGCAACGCAAAAATTAAAAAGTCTATTGCCATATTTGTGCATAATAATAAAATACTACTCCTTAATAATGGCTTTTTATGGATGAATATTCGTATCTTTTTTTATTTTTGGATTTTTCTTTTTTTTTGGATTGCTTCCGGGAGGTTTTGTATTATTTGCACGATCGCTCGACGAACGATTTATTTTTTTGCTTAAGAATATTCGGAATAGATACTTTTTTTTTTAAACAAGATACAATGCGTTGATGTTTATATTTTTCACAAAGTATACACTCAAGATAATTTTCTTATTTGGTTTCGAATTGGCGCTAGTTCGGCTATTTTTTGTTTCAGGATTTCTGAATTACTTGTAATTTAAAATTACATTCCTTTAATGTGAATAATTTTTGTTTATTTTTAAATTTCTAAGACATACATTTGTTTTCAACTCTTTATATGTGATATTTTTTTATCGAAAACGTGAGGGAAACTTTTTCATCAAAATCTATAGACGATTTTCAAATATGATCGTTTTATAAATAAACCGACAATTTTGATATCTGTTTTTTCTGTAATTCGTATCTTCTTTACTATTTTGTGTCAGAATCCGCGAAACAGATCTTTACGAATAGATAAGCATTGTGTTCGCAGCCGATACTGTCCGATCCGTGATTGAAGCAATTTCCCTCAAGAAATTTATATTGCCAATTCCCAAGGAAAATTATTTGTTCGTGAGGTGAGGATCAGTGGCGTTGTTTGTCTTTGTATATTCATTCAAGTCTCTCTGATTCTCTTGCAGTGCTTACAAGTACAGACACCTGAGTAAATATCAGAGAGTGAAAAAGTATGGAAAACTGCCTGCGCTTCATACTGTTTTGAGGTTGATGTTTTCCTAACCCTGCGTGAGGTGGGATTGTTTATTTATTTTGCTATTCATTAGTATCTGTGTGGTGAAATTTAAATTGTTTTATTAAATAATATTAGTTGTTTTTTTTATCTTAGTGCAAATGTGTTAGTAACTGTGGTAAAAGATATACCATTTTCTACAAAACCTCTTTTGAGTTACTTCGAATTAATTTGAGTGGTTTTTTGAGTTAAATCTGTATAAAACTGTGAAGAGTCTCTACTATTTAATTGACACAGGTCTATGAAATATTTTAAGGGAATAATATTGATATTAAATTGATCTAATATGTCATCAGTAAAACGAGGTAGATAGATTAATACGATGTGGTATTCTAACCAGTCAAGTTTTGACTTCTAGAATTTTTGTTTTTAATGACCAAATATTTGATTTTTAGGTAACCGGAGTAGAATGCATTACAACAGATTAAAAATGAACAATCCCAGATCCGGGAACGTGTGAAGATAGTAACATATTTAAATGGCGTTCGCGTGTTGATAGATAATGTAACGTATTATAATTGATGTTCCCTTGAACTGTCTGATCGTAGCAAGTAGGTATTATTTAAGTCGCATGAATTGCTAACTTATTAAGATCGATGACTTTGTTAGTTTATTTTAGAAAAAAATTAGAGTAAACCACAGTTCACATATTAGTACAAAATATTTTGAGAAGGTTGGGATTTTTTCCGAACTGACATTGTTTTATTGTAAAGTCGAAGTGGGCCAATAGGATTTTCAGAGTGTCACTATGAGTTGATTGGTATCTTTGGATATTTGTTGTTCAAGTAAATCCGTGCTGCTGAGAGATTGGACGAATTCTGAAATAAAATAAAAGTAAAAATTGTTAATTTAGTTTGAAGCATTTGGTTATACTTTTTGAAACAACTTGTTAATTGTTTAATTGGTACTCAAATTTAATAATTTATTCATAAAGTAGTCAATTTTTGTTGTGTTACTTAAGTTAAGATACATATGTAATTACTTGATTAATTTTCTTGAATATTCTAAAACGCTTTAAATCAAAATACTCAATTTTTTCAAAAGTCTGTCCTGTAATTTTCCATATTTATACATTTTTCCATAATTTAATTGTCAAATCGTGTAAGCAGAGTACTTTGTCAAAATGTCAAAAAAAAAAGAATCATACTTTTTCAAATTTTCTTAAAAAAGAACACTCAATCGGTATGATTTAATTTCTGCACATATGTATGTACATATGTGCTAAGCTCTAGCCCTGTCAAACCAGAGTTGAGTATTATGAACCTCTCGGTATAAGCTCTTTTGATTTTGCAATCAGAAGCCTCGTAGCTTGTTTAGTGTTATATAAACCTTGTTTTTATAAAGCTTAGAGCAGACGATCTGTATATCCACAAATATTTGTGTATAAATTTGTGTATTCGTGGCAAAAAATACACAAACCGTCTGAACCATAAATTTAATGAAGACAAATGGCATATAGAAACGGTCTTTATATCGATGTATATTATATACACAAATCGAATTTAGGCATATACACAAATCGTCTGAGAAACACAAATTAATTTATGACAATTTGTGTATAATTTGTATATGCCACATGATTTTTTTATTGATAAAATTGATGCAAACACGAACTTTGTTGGCATACACAAATTTAATTTCAAAGCAAGATTTGGCTATTTAGTCAAACGTAGATTTGACTATTCAATGCCCAAATTGACCAAGGGCATCGGCCAAGGTCTGATGTGAGTTTTTGCCTTAGGAATATTTTTTTTGTTTTCTTAACCTAGCATTTTTAATTATACTTTTTGAGATGACATTATCTTTTAAAATGGTCAAACTCACATCAAATATAACAATGTCCAATATGTAATGAATGTTACGCATACGCCACAGTGGCTCTTTTTGGAAAATTGTCTGTTCGCATAAAACTTGAAGCTAGACCGGTATGTTTTACAAATTATACTAGAACACACTAAACAAATTTGAAAAATCGTTTTCTTTGACCTTTTTTAATTTGAATATATGTACATTAAACATAAAAACTCAAAACCCAATTTACAACAGGCAAAAACACAAATTTATACACAAATTCCATATTTGTAGAAATACACTAATCGCCTGAACCACAAATCTATGTTCACAAACTTATCTGTGTATGCCAAATTTGTAAAACAAAATTTACATTACATATGGAAACCCAAACCGACTATACTGTACTACACTTAAATCTTAACACTTCCCTACAAGAGGATGCTAGAAGAAAAACCGGGCCATAAGCGAAAGCAGCGGTAGGGTCTGGTATCTTCTCAATAAAACCACCGACAAACAAATATATAAAGCTGCCAAACTTTATTAGTGTTTTTTTTCAGGCAGAGATGCTCGCAGTAGGCGAAGCCGCATAGAACCTTTTATCTATTAACCTGGAGAACTAAAACATTGATATTTTCATAGACAGCCAAGTGGAAATTAAGGCCATATAGTCAATCGTCTCCAAGTCCAAACTGATTGACCGATGTCGCAATGATCCACGGCCAATCAGTGAAACAAACCTGGGGTCCCTCCAATGGGCCCCGGAAACTGTGACATACAAGGAAAATGGCTGATGAACTTAACAAAAACGGTTCATCTATGGAAACAAGCCCAACTGTACCTGAGTTATTAAGCCACTTGAAAATAAAAACACAAGAATTCATGAGAACTTCCTCAAAGCTGCAAACGAGAGATGGTCAAAACTCGACAATTTTAGGGTATAAAGAAATCTTTGGCTTAACATCTCAAAGAAAAATATCACTTCCCTTGTCAATGCCCCAGCCTAGCTCAGACCAGAAAAAAAGCCATCGGTGAATACTTCCTCGACAAACTGGGCGACGTATCAAAAAAGGGACTTAAAAACATTTTGAAATTCATTAACATTTCATGATGGTTTAAGGAAGCACCCCATAACTATTTCTCCCCCAAATTCCCCACCATTCTCCGAACTTTATTCGTCCTGCTCTTGGGGACCGCATTTTTAAATATTTTTTTTCTAATGCAGGTGCTTTTTTAGAAAATTGCCTCTCTTGCCTAAACGCGAGGAGATAGACTCCACTCATAGTAAAATATGTTTGTATTTAGTCCCTCTACAAGAATACGTTGGCGGTGCCAAAGTTATCGTACTCTCCCCTAATGTGCCTTACACACACTAAGTTAGAATATTTTTATTATTATCACTTCCTGCGTGAGTGCCTGAGCCCAGACCAGAAAAGCAGACCTCGGAAAATACTTTCTTGATGAGCTGGCGATGTCTCACATAAGGCACTTAAAAACATCCTAAAATTCATCGCTAATTCATTTAAGAAGGCACCCCACACCCGATTCTCCACTAAATTCTTTACCGTTCGCCACCCTTCGTTCCTTCCCACTCTCTGGGACCATAATAGATCTTTGAATTGCAAATGTATGAATGTAGGTACCAAATAATTTGTAACTAATAATTAAATTTTGCATCTAGTTAAATAACGAAATTCAAAGAGAAGCAGCAATGTATGGCTTATTTGTCAGATTCTGCAATAAAATTTACAAAATTTCTCGCAGAAAATGTATAGATTTTGCATATTTTCAAAAAAATTCCAGGGTAATTCCCACCAATAGATACATATGTAAGAAATATTAATAATATCAACAAATTGTCAAAAAATCACATTTTTTCGAAACAAAAATGAAAAACAAATCAGAGAAAAAATCCCATAATAAATAAAAACAAATCACGATCAATTAAGTAAGCTTACCATAGACAAATGTTTGCAGAATAATAATGATGTTAAAACCATGATGTCTTCAATTATTTAAGTTTTTTATTAGAGCGCAATAAATTACGAACGATTTTTTTAAAATGGAACAAAAATTGATAGTATTATATGTTAATTTTTGTTTAACATAATTGTTATTATGGCGAATTCGAATAAATGTGATCCAAAAAAAGCTAAAATTTACTTAAAAAATTCCAGGAAATCTAAGAGAGAATAGACCTACATATTAAAATTGTACTATAGTAAGTCGGCCGTTTGAAATTTAACACATACGGTTGTGTTTGTCTGGTGGACTAAAAACGGTACCTCCTATAGGACCAGTTTTTCGAATTTATCGATAACTCGTTAGCCGATTACAATTTATTCAGGAAGATGTAAGTAGCCAAAGTAAATATTTTCAAGTTATCTTTTTTTCGTATTTTTAATATTTAAAATTTTTTTTTTTAATCAAAATATACCCGTTATGTGATTTTTTTTAAATTTTTTATTAATGTATCTTATTTCTGTGCTTAAGTTTGCATTCTTTTTTTTAAGTTGTTTAATAAAAACTGTCTTATTTAAAGACCGTTCCTACGATTTTGAAAAGAAAATCAAACTTTTTACATTATTTAAAAAATAAAATGGCGTTTAAATTATTCCGCTTAAAACTAGGTACTTTTTTCAAACAATCGAAAGTCACAAAAATCGAAAAAAAGTTTTGAAGTTCCCTTGATATTTTTCAAATTTTATTCAGGGCTGTGACCGCGCATAAGAAAAAGTACGTGCGATCCAGTCGTGTAATTTATTTCATAAGATTCCCCTTTGCTCTTGAATTTCATAAAATATTGAAAAAGGTGTGAATCAGAAAATGAACTGTAACAAATTTCATTTTTGTGATTAATGCCCACCATTTAGATATTGTATCTAACATGTCCAACCCAGACATGTATATTTTTTGAAAATTTAAGCTTACCATTGCCTAGCGGTTTTTTCACTTTTCTTGCCGCAAAATAAAGTTGGCACGACACCAATATTTCGCCTCATTACTTTGATGATTCACCTATTCCATTATATGACCGCCACCGTCTAAACTTCAAGCAAACTTTAAATTCGAAGACGAAATGAGTAAATCCCTTTTAAAGATATGATAGATATTTTATTTCTTTAAGAACAATTTGAACTCATTATTGCAATATTATTAAACACAAATTTCGTAAATGAGAAGAAAACAATTAAAATCGAAAAACAAAAGCTATCATAGCAGGATTCTGAGTACTTGTATATTATATTTTATTCCCGGATTGGGCGCCATTTCGAGAAAGCTATATTTGAACTAGATATTTGAACAAATTTTAGTGCTAGTTATAATAATGAAGTTCACGAAAGAAGAACATTTAGAAATAATTAAAAAAATATTTCACAAATTCCGAGTCAGTGACGGCAACATTAAAAACGTTAACCCGAATTGTTGATCTGATCTGATCACTAAAAAGTTTCATAAACTACCAGAACATGCGATATTCGTCTTTGAATGTGTTCACAATTCTTCCTCTATATATAATACGACTTGATCGTTTTTAACTATTTTTTTTTTACTTTTGAATTCAATATTTCTTTAAAGAATTTTTTATTATTGTTAATTTAATTTCTGACGGTGCAGATTCCGTCAAGTCAGCAGACAAACAATTGAAGTTTTTTTTATCATTAAATCTTATAAGGATTGACAATACTTTGTACTTTTACCTAATAAGACAGAATTATGTTTTTAGTTTGGAAGGGTAAGAAGGGTAAAATATGAAAAACCATTTTGGATCCGTAAATTTAAATCTTCATTGATTTATGACATTGCTCAATTATTCTATTTTATATAACCACCAAGGGAATAATCCATAAAATTCTCTAAGCACTCATTTAGTAAAAATAAAAAAAAACTCAATCAAATACAAAAGCCATTTCGACCAAGATGTTCTTTTTGAAAAAAAGTCATTGAAAGGCAAAACATGTCGACGTTTATGAGTCATATAATACCTACTGTCTTCATTTGCTCTTTGCAGTCAAATTCCAGGATATCAACTCCTAAAAGCAATAACCTATTCCCGGTTTTATTATATGTAATTTTGTTTGAGCAAGAAGAACCCGTCAGTCTATCAGATTCATCTAGCTTTTCAAAAAGAAAGAAGTCATTATTAAAATATTTTTCCATGGTTATAAAAGCTTATTGAAATGAAACTCATATAAACAAATATTCTGACACGGAATTGCAATTCGGCACACGTGTAGTGAAGAAAATCTTCAAATTCAAAAAGCCTGCCATGAATGTGGTAATGCAGGAGGCGAAGAAGTTCTTAAGAGATAGATTTATTGTTTATGAATACGAAAAGTGTGCTTTAATTTACCTTCTTTACTACGAAAACAAAATATTTTGTCAAACCTACGCGCGTAATACGTTTGAATCTTGCATAATATTGTATATTTTTAATTGTTCATTCAAAATTCGTCCACAAAACTATCTTTATCAAGATGTGTAATTTTATTTTGGCATTTTAGAAGGAAGTCATGTTTTTCTTTTAACTTGTGTGTAATTTTTTTTTTGTAGTGCCCCGTGGCTTAGTGGTTAGTGTGTCGGACTGCTAAGCAAAAGAACCTGGGTTCAAATCCAGCTCATAGCCACCTTTTTTTCTGTGGTACTGTCTCTTGCGAGGAACTGACAAAACCTCCAAGAGTAAAATTTGTCTCGAAAAAGTGCATCACATGTAGCCGTTCGGACTCGGCGGTAAACTGTAGGTCCCTTCCATTCTTGCAGAATAACAACACACACACAGGAATGGTTGAGAGTATAAGTCAATAGGCCTTGGCTCCTTAAGGAGCTGTGGCGGCAATAAATTTATTTTTTTGTATTGTTTTTTTTTTAAATATTGTTTTTTTATAATTTCGTAATTTCTCAATGTTTTAATCCACGGTCAAAAAAAAAACATTACAAAATATTCATCAAGATCGGTCTACGGTTTTGTATCGCAATATCGCAAAATTTTAATTGGGTGACAGCTAAGTTGTGTCATTAGCCAATCAATTATGACATTAATTTGATAGTGAAGATTACTGATACAACTTTTTTTTCTTTCCGAGGAAAGCTAAATGGACATATCACCTTTCAAATTTAATTCAAATTATGAAGTAAATAAAAATAATTCAGATAATGGCGAGGTAGGATCGAGTTTGCGAAAGAATTTTTTAGGCGAAATGCCAGGCTCACAGAGAAGTGATTACCACAGCTACCAATGAAATCCGTGTTGTTCCACTTTTCTCGAATGGATCCAAATTTGTAAGAATGGATCCATTTTTCTAAAATCAAAATCAGCACTAAAGGAGATCACTCATTTCTTAAAACATAAAAACAGAAAAAAGGAGAAGAAAATAAGGAAGACATGGATCAACTAAGCCTGAAATAGTGTTCCAGGGAAATTGGTTTTTAATCGGATTGCAACGTGTAAACAAATTCTTTTGATTTTATTTGATCATTTTAAATGTCATTTGCCTTACGTTACTGAACGCATTCATTTAACCCAAACAGACATCGCTTAGATAGGTGACTAATAGAGGAGCTGTTTTTTATTTGAATAATACAAAGTTAGACTTGTGGTAGCAGTGGTTATCGCAAAATAGGTGTGTCTGTATTTTCTATGGTCTTTTCGAAGTATGTAAATATGTTTGCAATAAAAGACTATTTTAAGTGCGAGAAAACACGATATCTTTAAGGCATATGTTCTCGAAAACCCAAGCCAAAATAAACACAGAATGCCGACAAAGCCACCGAAAAATTCCATAATCTGAACAATGGCAAATTTAAGTAGGTTTTATTTTTTTAGTTGAAAGTCAACCTTCAAGAAACTATGGTCTTTTGTGAAGGCTTGATAAAAAGCCAATTAATCGATTTAAGTCGATCACTCAAGTCACATTGGCTGGAAATCATCTGAGTGCTGAATCTCTTAAAGCGATAAACGAAAATTTATCCATCGTACGCTCTGACCTTGATAAATACCTACAGAGTACCTCCAAATAAGTCTTACCTAGCTTTTAGAAACTCGCCAACAACTTTGGTGAAAATTCTGAAGAATTCAGAATAGCGTCAAAAAATCAACATAACCTTTCTTAATACAATACAACAATATTTGCTGAACTCAGGGATTCCTCCCCCACCACAACAACACCTCTCTCGGTTCCTGCCTTTTCTACTGCCGCCGTATTTGAACCTTCTAATTACACAACACTTATTTCTCCTCTCTCCGCCGCCACCATAAAGCGTTTTGGATCTTCATGGACCCTTTCGGAATGAAACGCAAGACCACAAAAGTTAAGGAGCAATAACGTTTCCATCTTTACAGTAAAGAACGCACCCAAAGCAGCTGGACCCCGTCTGGCTATTCAGTTTTTTTTACTTCAAAACTATTCCATCAACATAACAAATGTCCAGAAGATCTCTACTCCGAACAGTACTAAATTTCGGATTACCATACCCTCGACCTATGAACGGCTGTTTACAAAGCCGTTTGGTAATACCTTAAAAATTGGAAAGATGTTACTTTTAGAATCTGATAACAGTAAAAAAATAGCTCTAAACATGGATTAGTCAAACTTATTCTCAAATCCTCTAAACAACGCTCTAATCCTAACTGGTATTTTAAAATTAACGTTATGCTAAACTTTAGTCCCTCCTTTCAAATACCAAGCATATACCTCAGCTTGTCCATTACTTCAATCCAAGATTAACGACGAGGAAACCACTTTTAATATTGATACTACTCGTTCCACTTCTTCGGGCCCACCAAACAGGCAACATGACCTTGTTTTTACAACAGATCCCATTCCTCAATCCCACTTAGTCCCCTCTTCCTTTCAAACATAGATAACTTTCACCCTCCTGTTCTTCTCTCATTTTTTTCAGTTTTCTACACCGCCTTACCCCCCCTCATCATTATCCTCTTACGAATTCCATAAAAAGCTTATTTCAGTAAAATTAATGAATATCTGACCCTTTAATTTTGAAAATCTAACTGTAGAAGATGCCACAATCATATTCTACAGAGATGATGTACCTGTTTTTGTTCCCCTTTCTAGACTTGAAACTTCTTATGCTTCTCCACCTTTGTATAATCGCAGGTTCCGTACTATGAGAAATAAATGGGCAGATTGTGGGCAATCTTTGCACTGGATCTCCTACCGACTATTCCACTTACCATGGTACTTATCGTCACTTTTGCGAGCCTTACAATACCCTTTTATTTTTGTATTTATTTATTTAATCGAAATGCAATCAAATATTATTAATGATTAACTACTAAAGCAAATTATTTCGGAAGTTACCTCAAACATTTTTTCACCGATGATTCTTTGTTCTTTTGTGTTTTTCCTACTCCTATATTATTAAGGAAAATATAAGATTCTAGAATTTTGCATTCAAGATTTTTTTTCTAGATTTTTGTACATCGAGATTATGCTTTCTAAATTTATTTTTTTGGGATTTTTTCAATTCTAGATTTTTGTTTTCGAGATTTTTACTTTCGATATTTCTGTTTACTGGATTATTGCTTTCTAGATATCGTGGTAAACCCACATCGTTGTTTCTACTCCGCAAAGTAGAATGGAACGATGAGGGTCTTATTAAAGGACGCTTTAGTTGCCGAGAGAAGATTTTGCTACTCAATTTATTGCATTATAAGCCCAAAGAAGAAGCTATAGGCAAGAGTTATTCTACCATTTTCCTCTTAGCGATGATGTTGATAGCGCAGCCTATGTAGACAAAGTACCTCAAAGTTATAGCTGCTGTGATGTTTTGTCTAAGTCTAAGACGTCGATATAGTCTTGGGTGTCTCTTTGTGATATATATTACTTGTTTTTTTCATTGACTGCTAGACTAATACCTCTCTAGTTAGCTCAGTTTAGAGGTACTCCTTTTTTATAGGATCAGACAAATAATGCTAAAATTCCGTTGATCTGGCATGTTTTCTTCTAACCATATCATACTTAGAGTTCATCGACTAGGGCATCTTTATTGCTCTCAAGCTTAGATATAGGTTGCCTATTTAATTTACCTAAAATGATCTTGTGGAGGTGGTCTAAATAATAAATTCGATTAACCTTAAAAATAAATTTAAAATTACTCAACATACTTATAAATATGTATGTACATATGTATACATTCTAGGAAAAATAATAATGCTAGTTTCTGTCACCTTGTTTTGACTTGGATTTAAGGTTTATTGAACTCAAATTTGTTTCAAAGATTATAAACGATTGTCTAGTGAAAGCAACATAAAACTAGTTGATTGTCTATAGAATTTGTGGGGTATTAACAGTGTGGCAACACAATTTCTTGGGTGCAAATCTAACATTACACTATCAAGTCAGACGTGTTTGGTTATAATTAACACCTGTTTGTAATCTTATCACAAAGTAACATTGCGAGTGCATCCGAACTATAAGAAACTTGAAACTAACACCTGGCTTGGGTAGACATATTCGCATTGACTCATAGCATAATAAGTAAAACATCAGTAAGACACTATTGACTTAGCCAGATAACAAGTTTTACAAAGCTTGTTGCAGTTCATTAGAGCACGCATATTTTCAATAGATCAATAATTAATTTCATTAAAACAAGGTTATCCTTTAGCATACGAATTAATTCGGATAAAATTACGAAGATCAAGTTATTTTGTTTTTGTAATTTTTTCTTGTAAAAATGGGGATAAATGTCACGAGTGGCCCAATATTTTCCTGAAAGTGTAAATCATTGAAATTTTTCAGTAGTTCTACAATATTTAAAAAATAATATTATTTTATACTATACCATGGCAATAAACCTCATAATAAATAAATATGAATTCCCATACAACAAAAGATAAATAAAATAGGTACAAGGTCATTTAGCATGCAACAAGAATGCCCTCTTTACTTTAAGTGGCAGCAGCAATTGAAAATAAAAGCAGAAAAGAGGAAAAACAATAGACAAGCACAGCCGACGACTGATTGCGTCCACCACAAACATTCTTTTTAAGGTTGAAAAAGTTGTGGGAAATCTTTTGAAAAAACCAAGACATTGCGCAAGTAATTTTTTCTTAAAGTAGATTTATCTGCAATTTTGTATCTTATATCTCATAATTTTGTATGGCTGCTACTTTTTTTGTAGTTAGTCAGCTGTGATCTAGATTGTAGAACTGAGTTAATTGCTGTGTGCTTGTAGATTGTTCTGATCGACTAAGAAAAATGTAAACACATATTAATACTTCGAGTGTCTACATATCTACACTATAAGTCACATAAATAAATTAAAAAAACAAAAGCATTTTTCACACGGTATTATTTTTCTAAAAGATTAATCAATTTTAACAAGGTAAATAAAAATAAAAATATAAAATAAACTGAGCTTGCATGAATCTTAAATAATTAAATTTATAAAAATATTTTGTTGTTATTATTATATATTTATTTAAAGTTGAAAGAATTCTAAAATATTGTATAGGGGCAACCAACCTCCCAGGAAGATTGAAGGGTGATAGTGACTTTTAATCGAAGACTTCATCAGCATCCTAACTCCATCAAGATGACTATTGCTGGAATAAAGAATTTTTTTATCTATTTATGATTTTTTTTTAATTATAACGTAAGATATTTTCACACATCAAAAAATCTATTTATTATAGGAAGTAAGATCAAAACATTTGAAGAGTCCAGGGCATAAGTCCATTTTTACTTGCGATTTATAAGGACTATAACGCAAAACATGACATTACGATAATAGGGAAGTCGAAAAAAGTGGGTCAGAAAATTCTGTCTGTCCGTCTGTATGTCCGTATCGATTCCTATAGCCTAAACGGTTGGGCCGATTTGATTCAAATTTGTATATAGTATTTTTAGAGTACTCTACCCGACTGTTTTTTGAATTAGCATTCTAGCTCCAAAACTAACGGTACCATATAACGGTGCCATATAACTTTTAATGAAAAACTTATTTTTCTCGAAAAACGGATCCTACGATTTTGATAAAACTTTCTAAATGGTGTTTTCTATGCAAAGTCTATCTTTTAATTTTAATGAATTTTTCAGAAAAAAGTTTTATAACGGCACCTCCCATATGACCAGTTTTTTTAAAATCAGCCTATCTCGTTAAATAATTGACGGATATTGATGAACATTTCAAAATATTTAGTGTTTTATGATTTCAATAATACGGCTTATTAAAATTTTCAAAAACATTTTTTTTAATTTTTAATAATTTAAAAAAAAATTGTTTTTTGAATATTTTGATCGATTTTTTTAAATTTTTTTCTTTAAATTTACGTACTCAAAAAAATTTTAAAATAAGTTTTCAAAAAGTTTTTCAAAAAAAACGAACGATTTTGAAATGAAAAATTCATAAAATAGAAAACAAAAAAACGTTATGAATAGTGTTTTTTGATTTCATAAACATTTTATTTGCTTAATATTTTCCCCCAAATTTTGTTTTATATTGCTCGGTTGAGCCCTAGCCACTAGTCTAATGAAAGCAAACTTCGTTATTTTTTTAAATAAAGTTGTTAAAATAAACCGTTTTATTTAAAAACAGTTCCTACGATTTTCAAAAATATTTACACTTTTTAATATTTTTTTAAAGAAATAAAATGGCGTTTAAATTATTTCACTCAATACAATTTAACGTACTTTATTCGAACAATCAAAAGTCACAAAAATCGAAAAATGTTTTGATGTTAACTTTAATTTTCTTAAATTTTATTATTATGAGCAAGCACGTGCGATCCAGGCGTGCAATTTATTTTTTTCAAAATCAAACTAATGATGTCATTTTGTAGCTTTTTGTCAGTAGTTTATATCGTTGTATTTACCCTTTAAAAAAAAGTTAATCTACCAAAAAACTATTGAAACGAAATGCCATCCTGCGGAAGAACAACTCAAGTGCAAAACACTGTATGACAGAACGGCATAAGTCCATACTATATTCACTAAAATAATTGTACAAAATGTATTTATTCATGAAAGAAAAATTATATTATGTTCTAGGTCTATGAACATTATATGTTACCAAACTTGGTTTTTGATTTTTTTTAATTTCGTTTCAATTTAGCCTGTATAAATAAGTTAACTTATATTTTAATTTTTCACGGAATCATTTTGAATGGACTTATGTCGTTTTTTCCCTGAAGCCTTAATTTATGTTTGGATTTTTTTAATATCGTCACCTCAGCTGGCACACTGGAGCTGTAATTTCGTTGAACAAAAATTTTCGACGACCTCGCCAAACATTTTAACGAGAACGGCCGCTATGATTCGTTCAATATTTTATTATTTGTAACGAGTTCTTCGTTTGTTGTGTATAGTGATTGTTTTGAGATTGTCAGTTTTTTATCGGTAAAAATTCTAAATTGCTCGAATTGGATAACTCGTTATAAAGACGAAAACAAAGACGTGAATAATAATGCCTTGGCTCGTAACTAACAACTCAGATTTTGATTGTATGCCCGATGGAAATCTTTTAAAGACTCAATAAGAATCGGTACCAAGTAGTGCGGGACTCATACCGCACTAAAACCACCAGTGTCCATCTATATCTATAAAAAAAAATCGACGAATGATTTTTCTTTCTTTATTTTATAAATCGCATTGGGGGAAGTTTACAGTTATGACAATTTTCTATAGCTTCTAAACCATCAGCTCAGGAGGCTTGATTCTTCTTAATCTCCGTGCATTTAAGACGGTCTCCATTTCAAAGTTGGTATGGCATTGCATTCGCCGATTACGTGTTTCTTAACCACTTCTGTAACCATTTATATCTGAAAGTCACGATGTAGATCGCTATTTCGTATATACCAAGGGGCATTAATTATTCCACGAAGGACTTTGGTTTGGAATTGTTGGTTGGGTCAGTATTCCGGTTTCATATGCCCGAACCGGTTTCAGCACTTGCTTATATAACATTAGTTTGTTCTGGATAGATAAGTCAGTTAAGTTCCTAGCAACCAGTACATTTTTCTGTACTTTCAGTTTAGTTCTTCTCTTTTCTTTAAGCTTTGCATCCAAAGTCATACCAAGGTATTGTGCGGTATTGGAATAAGGTACTGTTATATTAAAAATTGGAACATTGCTTATGTTTTTGTTTGTAAACTTTATATGCGTCGATTTTGTTTCGCTTAATTTGATACGCCATTTTGGCGTCCAATCATTAAATTTATCGACTGCATTTTGCAATTTTTACGGATTTATTTGGCACCAATATTGCAGTATAATCAGCAAAGGTGGCCATGATAGTGTTACTGTCCACTGGAATATCCCTTGTATATAAGAATTACAGGGTTGGTTCAAGGACACTTCCTTGTGGTACACCGTCTTCAATTTTCTTAAGTTCCGATTAATTTTGGCCGTACCGTACGTAGAATTTCAGTATTATATGCAGTTCGCACTCAAGTACCAAGTGCCAAACCTTGTCAGAGGCTTGAGCAACATCGAAGAATATAGCCGTGAACTTGAAGGCTTTTTTCACAACATCCGTAATTCGATGCACTTGGTCTATCGTGGAATGTTTATTTCTAAATCCAAACTGATGGCTCGGAATTATACTTCTTTCTTTTATTATTTTGCTAAGCCTTTTCAGTAGCAATTTTTCGAAAACTTTTGCTATGATTGGTATAAGCGATATTGGTCTGTAAGATGTTACATCTGTGGTTTACCTTGTTTAGGTATAACAATGACTTCTGCAAATTTTCCAATGATGTGACACATATCTTAGTTCAAGCCATGCGTTTATAATTAATTGGAGTTTTTTGAAAGCTATGGATTGCATTTCTTTTAAAACCAGAGCAGTTTTTTAAACCTCACCCTGGTGATTTGTTGTTAGACAACTTATGTTGACATTTACTTCTTACTTCTTTGAGCGTAACAATAGGATTTTCATATTTGTGGTTTCTATGAACAAACTGTAAGGGATTTGCCGCTGTGTTTGGTGGAAATTTGCGAGATGTTTAGCGAAGAGATCAGCCTTTTGTTTCAGGTTTCCTATCCATTTACCATTCAGAGATTTTATTGGCGGGTCTTGTACCTGGGGTCTTTTTAGGTACTTCGCTGCTTTCCAAAAGGAGTATTGTAGAAGCATCCGTCGTGGGACTTTTCAGAAATTCACTGAGTGAATCATTTTTGAACTAAAAGATTATTTTTTTGGTTGATTGTTAATACTGCCTTATCATCTGGAAATCTCGTAGCCTGCCATTTTCTTCGGTCTCTTCTTTTTTTCAAATATCGGCTGCCTTATTTCAAAGGGATGTTTTATTTCTTTTTTCTCGAGTTTGAAATTGTTGGAGTACTATCTTCTGCAGCCTGTTGCACATCAGCAATAAACTGTTCTAATTCATTATCAATTTGTTTAATTTTTTGCATAGGGGATCTTACGTTTATATCTAAGACACACAAGTTTTTCTCTGAATTTGTTTCAGTTTTTTGTCTTATTCACCAGCTAAGGATTACTATTTTCTATTGTTTCTGCTTCACTCAGTGATAAAATTGCTGAAATATGATCTGACGATAATTGTTAAAAGTGTGAACGAACAATTAGACTTGATGAAGATATATGCAGCTGCCTTCCTTACCACTGACAGATGTTACGAGTAAAACCTGCTTAATAAATACATTCTCTTCCGTTTTCAACGTTGTTAAAGATAAGTCGTTTTATTTCGAGCTTTCAGATTTATCCAACTTAAACAATAATGCGTAATTACATTCGACATTTATATGATTTCGTTTAATACCTTTAACTACAAAAAAGTCTATTAGGTCTGGTTCTCAAATGAAAACAAAACTCAAGACGAAATTGATGATGTTTATTATACTGATTATATGTTTTCGATACGGTCAAGGCCAACCATTGCTATTACTATATTTAATTTAACTAATATTTTAATGCACTTAATGAATCAGTGTCTATCTGTCTATCATGGTAAAAATTACGATTACTCGACAACTAATTTATACAAACTCTTGACATAAAAATTAAAAGAAAATAAAACAATTTGTATATAAACTCTCAAATTAAATTGGAAAAAGTCTGCGTTCACCAGGAGTTGAGACCATCTAAACTTGAAAACGTTAAAGAAAAACCGTAATTTCCTTATAAATTTATTATGTAACGACGCGACGACGCATGAATATTTTTTAATTGTATGATTCCTTAATTCAGATAATCTTAATTGTTTTAATGGCCAAAGTCAGAAACTTCATAATTTTTTCTGAAGACTATTATCGCTTGTGAGAATAAGACGTACCAAATAACAAAACCATCCATCTTTTTTTTAATTATACACATTTTATAATAGCAAAAAAAAAGTGTAAATATTTATTATTATTTTAAACCCTGTATATTTGATAAATATTTTTTTAATCTGGGTACTTACTTTTTCCCAAATAAATCCACACTTACTTTTATAGAAATTTTTATTGAATTTAAAATTAAAAACAATAATTTTTTGAGCATAATTATCATATAAAATATGAAATAATATTTCTCAATCTTGTATAATTGCGTTGGTTAAACTGATTGATTAATTGTGAACAGTTTACAGTTTTTTTTTTATTTCAGTTATCTTCCTCTTATGTGATTAATTAATGTGACGCAGCTCCTTGAGAAGATCAAATACATATAAATGCTTTAGTTTGTTTTATTATGCTTCCAAGCCTTAACTACTCGATTAATTATCAACAAATAGTGTACCCAAATTGTCAGATCCATAAAAGAGGGTAAATATACTATTTCCAAAAGGGACAGAGGCAATCTTCTTTATAATATGCGAACGTTGATGTTCACTCCTGAAGGTACGGAACACTCTTAACACGACTCCAACGCCTGTTCCTTGTACAAGGATGGCTCAGAATATTCCTTCAGTGGCCCCAGCTTTTTCTAAAAGGCACTGGACATAAACACCTAAAAACTTGTCCTCAAAGTGTATGCATGCATGGGTTGGCACGACTGAAGATCAACGATAACATTTGAATATTAAACAAATGCAACAATACCTGCTCTTATTTCACCGGCGATTTATGAGGTCAACCTGCTAAACTTACATATTTTTTAATTGGATTTATTATTTACATAATGTACTTATTTTATATTGTTTTTTTTTTTTTGCTAACCTTAAATAATTTTGTAATTCAAGTGGTTTATATTAAAAGCATCAATGTTCCTAAAATCAAATAGAATTTGATAAATACAATGTTCAATTGTATAATATCATAAGAGGCTAATATACGTGTACATACATTTACAAATCAATTTTATTATTTTTAATAAATGTAAAAATGTTTCTTACTGGGTTTTTTAAATAAAATTGAAGTACAACCAATTATAATATTTTGTTTATTTTAATTTGAATGGTGTTACAATCTTCATTTCTCCGTGTTACAACCAATACACCCTAAAGGACGTTTGATTTTTCCTTCTTTTTCACAGCATGTACATACTTGAATCTAACAAAAGTTTAGAAATTATAAATGTACAAGGTGGGCAAAAAGAAATCACCCTATTGGAAAAAAAATGCTCTCATTTTTGCAAATACCCGCCAATGTCAAATCTGTTTTTACATTTGTGGACTAGACAGAATAAAAGTGAACAAGCCACGGAGCGACACATGAACCGACATTAACCGATATTCTGAAGGCGGCGTTGCCGGGTGACTTATCTCTCGTTTTGGCGATTTGCACTGGCCCGCAAGATCGCCCGATTTAACCGTTTCAGCCTTTTTTGTGGGTTTTTTTTAATTCCTGTGTTTACGTGAACAAGCCCGAGACTCTGGAAGCCTTCAAGGACAACATTCGACACGAGTGCGAGAATCTGTCAGCCGATATCATCTTCTCGACTTGACCAATACAATTCTCAAGGTTCAAATAAAGATAATCAAAAAACAGAATCGAAGTTTTTCATTTAGAAACAAGGAACCAAACAACATCG
Source organism: Platycheirus rosarum (assembly GCA_963971375.1). Taxonomy (NCBI): domain Eukaryota; kingdom Metazoa; phylum Arthropoda; class Insecta; order Diptera; family Syrphidae; genus Platycheirus; species Platycheirus rosarum. The sequence goes on along the minus strand of OZ020509.1, from coordinate 26,834,058 downwards.
GATGGATGACTTCTTTTGGCCCACCCTGTAGTTTATGAAAGCTAACTATAGTTTCAGCCTACTGTGACACTCTTTAGGTTTGAGTGTCGAGTTTAGTAACTTTAATTATTTTGTATTTACTTAGTTTCAAATTATTTGCCTAAACAGGGCGCTATCAGATATTTCCCGAAAACTGTTCATTTCTTTGAATGGCAACACGGCCTGCACAGACACAGATAATTATTTTAAAAATATCAAATTCCATTACTTTTCTTTTTCCTATCAAATAAGTACTATCTTGTTTAATGACTTATTTGTTGATCAAAACTTGATAGAATTCTTTAAAATTGTTCGCTCAAAGTTCAACAATAATTATGTCTATGTACAACGCAACTTTCTTTTATTTAATATTTTTTAATTTAATTTAAATTGATTTATTAGCCCACTCAATCATTGGAATTAACATAAAATGGTGCGGTGACCTCAAACGAATACCGATTACCGAATATTGTAAGTACAAAGAACTGACACACAAAGACGGATAGATAACAAGCAAATTGAGCAAACAAAATACTGTCCATAATTGCAGGCATGGACTTTTATGGAATCATTTAATAAATCATACCACGTATTGTCGATTAAAGGAAACAAAATAATTACCAAACGTTCGGTAGCAAATAGAACTTCTTAAACGTACGGTTTCATTGTACATGGAAAACCGCTCTAACAATTTTAATTAAATTCGTTTTTTTACCGGAAAAAAAGTAATGTTGGAAACTGATTTTATTGGACATATTTTCAACAAATGTTGAGTTTCTTTATTCCTCGTAGGAAACCAATCTGAAAATTTTAAAAAATAAAAATAAAGTATCTTTATTTTTTCCAAGCAGCTGCAAACAGATGAGCTTCTCTGAAGTCATCGAAACTAAAAGATGCGAAGGTAGTCATAATTTATTATACCAGTCAAATATTCCAATGTTCCATGTCTGAGGCCAACTTTTTTCAGATGTCATTGCATATCCAGGAGTTTCTGCGTCTACTATTCTTTTTTTCCACACTTGCATGCTCTACTTTTGACTCTATATGTCCTTAAGACACCGGTGGTCTGCAGTCTTGGCAACCCAGGGATTGGCATGTACACTTGTGGGAAAGTTTTTAGGTCTTAAAGTGTTCTACATTTTGATGTTTATTATTTAGATTTGATTTCTCATTTAGTCACCAATTACGACAAACATTTTTTAATCACTAAAGAAATTTGATACCATTTCATCAACTCTAAAATACGAGATGTCGTCATCACAATATCGTTCGCTATTGATCATAGATACAAGATATTTAAAATTTTCATACTTAAGAGTTTTTTTTTCAAATAAATGTCCAACATATGCCTATAGATAAGAAATTTGGCCTAATGTTTTATTTGTGTTCCTCCAGCGCGTCCAACAATTCATAAAGAGCTCGGTGCAAGGATTTGGTATTATGATGGATCCATCGTCAGCAAATAATAATTGATTACCTTTCGTCTCCGTCACTTTACCCTCTGGAAGAATGTCAGCGAGAACTTAGTACGCTTTCTTTGTTTTTCACAAACAACTTTGATCGAGAACCCTTGCTGGACATCTTGCTTTTGTCTTGCTCATCCAAAACTATATGCAAATCTTTTGATGAATTACCAGCAGTAGAACAGTGATCACATTTGGTAAATTTGGGATGAGAGTCGTGTGACATCTTCCGATGTCCACCTTTTTTTCCACAATTCCCCTTTTTGGAGTTCTTCACTGTAACACCAGCTTTCTCAATTGTTATGTTGGGGAAATGTTCGTTTTAGGAAACCGTTGTTTAAATGTCCCTCATAATATAAAAACAAATATTTAAAGCCACTTCAATCTTCCCGTATCATAGCATTGCATGTTCTTTTTATGGGTTTCTAAATATTTTAACTCTAAAAATCCTTTCAATGTACAAATACAAAAATATAAAGCCTCTTAAAAGACGATCTACTTTGAATGAATTTTATAGAAAAGTCAAACAATTCCGATTAAGATTCAATACGATTAACGCTGATGTTACCACAGAACTGATAATAAATTTATTATTTCATTAGAAGCCAAAACCACAACGAAAGCGTATACTGATACCAAGAAAACCAAGAAGGAAGTATGTTTACCTTCCTAATAGTATGTTTACCTTCCTAATAGACAAAAGGAGGAAAAGGTATTTCTATTAAGTGGTAAATGTTCAAATACTACTAAATAATGCATTAGACTAGGAATCAATTTTTCCCTTTTTTGGAAGACCTTTTTGGTATACCCACAACTCATAAAATTGTAAATTTGAAAGAACAAGGGAGCAGGAAAAGGATATCAACTTTGGCAAACAACTTCAATGTTCTGCAAACAAATCTAGGGTTGGTATTATAATCCGTATATAATAGTTACACGCATATAATTCAATTACCTAATCTCTAAGAGCTCCTTAAGCATAAGATTAAGAATTCAGGAGAAAACAAGGACATTTCCAAATGTGCAAGAAATAGCTTATTCCATTTTAATCAAATTTTGTAGTTGTATTTATCCACTTAGAGCCATTTTCAAGTTAACCAACTCTAGAGTTGATACTAACTCGAGAGTTAAGATTTAAAAGTTCACCTACTTGCGTTTTTCAAAATTTCCCTGGGATATTTTTTACAGATACGTACATTTCAACTTTAGATTTGAATTTATTCTGCGCGATATAATAATAAATAAATCATGAAAAAAAAATTTAAAAGTTGCCAAAAGTATATTCTATACAAGAAGAAGACTGTCTTGTTTTAAATGCTTTGCAATACAGCCATGTTATTGAAAAAAAAAACTGACGGCGCAACGAAGCACGATAAAGACAAGGCGTGAGAAGATGGAAGATATTGCTTAAGAGTTCAATATCACACCACCTAGCCAGGTTTGTTCAAATTTAATTTATCTTCATTCGAGCATATTTTAATTTTTTCGAACCCGGCCGACATTTTATATTCTATATATAAATCCGAACGCAGACGATGGATGATGTAGTTTTTTAGAAAAATTTTTTTATGATAAAAATATTTTTTATTCAAAGCGAAAATAATTTTTTTGAGAGAAGAAGCGACAAAATGTAGTACCTACACTAAAAAAAACAGATAATTATCAAGTTTGGTCTTTCAACTCGTACCTTTTTCGGAAGTTGAGAAAATCGGAAGTTGTTTAACTCGAGAGTTGAAAATCGAAAGTTGAAACTGTCTAAATTCTATAGCAAAAAAAAACATTCTTAAAATGCACTACTTAATCGTGCTCCCTTTTCAGCTCCGTTCTTTTCTTAAAAAACTCTTGGTTATACTGTTTTTCAATTTTGTTAGCAACATCGAATATTGTTTCTATGAAATAAATTCAAATTACCCAAACCATACCATTAAGTTGATCCCACTTCTGATCTGTCGACTTCTTGTCATCTTCACAAACAATTTATTTGCATAAACCTAGCACAGGGTAATATTTTCTATTAGAACTTCAGTCAATTAGATATTAAGTGAGCCGAAAAAAATCACTTCGTTCATTTTGTTGTTCATCCATACCCACCCATCGGATATAAATTAAACTGAAATCCTTGATGTGTGCTTTCTCTTCGATGAATAAACAACTAAAGCATAATGAAGGGAACACCTTTTTATGATGTCTTTACATAAATTGATGCCTAGGTTGAAGTTTAAAAAATGGAAGAAAATATGATTGAAGGCGACTACCAGGCTTTTATTTATAAAGTTTCAGATTTCACAGATCAAAATCCCAACCGCAATGAGTTGAACCATTTGGTAAATCGGTCAAATCATGCTCAACAACTCTGACATGTGATACCCAATAACACTCTAGGGTTCCAATTAAGAGGATTTAACTTGCTTGGTCCATGGGTACAGAATCATGAGGAGTAGCCTTTTGATGGCAAAGTGTTGATGTGTAAAAGTTAAAATAAGAAAATGAGTAACAAGTTGCTATTATACATCAGGTAGCCGCCGCAGTTAGTCACGTGCCATCTTCTAAAAAAGGGTTTAAAGGAGGAACAGGGAAGTTGAAATGAAATCGCTCCTGTTTAACGATGCTGTTCATTGATATGTGAAAATCTACAGCTGGTTGAGGAAAAGGTTTCTTAGAAAAGAACTTTGCAGATGAAAACATCCATTCTCTGGAATTTGCTCGTTATAGTGAGAAAGTGCAATTTCGATGGTTGCTGGCTCTATTAAAAATAGAAGGACTACTTGAGAGTTTTTGAAGAATAGAGGGAAGGTGATACTTTCAATGCGTTGAATTTGAATCTGATATTTTCAAAGAGGACATATTGATTTGTACCGAGGTAGGATAAAGCTATATCAAATATATATTAGAAAAAAGGCAATAGTAAAAGGAAAAAAACTGTTTGAGAGACAAAAAAAGCTCTTCAATTATGGCTAAACCAAGTTCAGAAAGCGTATCTTAAAATACAAATTAAAAATGAACTTTACACCGTAAACTAGCGTAGACATTTTTATTTTATCACACAACATTTGACATTTAAGCCTTTCTTACTGGGATGCAACGTATAAAATCTAATTATCAATAAATCACCCCATCCGTCTATTAACTGTATTTCATCCTAGTCCATTAAGTGGTTGATTGAGTAAAAACCGATTGAGGAACCAACCATAAAAATTACAAAAATATCGGGTTTATTAGGGACTTGCTAGCTTTGAATTTAATTTGTGAACGCACCCTTTCACTAATCATCGAACTGTCATTGTCAATTTATTCAGTAAACTCAACGTTTTCATCATGGTAAAAATACACGAGCGAGCAACGTCTGCAAATTTTAAAAAATTTCTACCGAAATTCGGAGTCAGTGACCGCAACTTTAAGAGCATTGAATTGTTGAAGCAAAATATGCGCCATGATTACCGATTATTTTATGCCTGAATTATAAGATATGGACTGGTACCACAAGCCACACAGCACACCTTACAATCGATTTATTGGAGAGTAAGTTTGATGAGCGTGTTATCTCAAGAAATGGGCGATTAAACGCCTCTAGACTTTTTTTCTTGGGTCTACATTAAGTTAAGTCAAACAGCGGCCATTTCGACCAAAATATGTGGCCGAGTTATCGAAAATTGGGTCCAACGAATCGACCGCTGCAAACGTGCCCGCGGTGGCCATATGAACGAAATCGAGTTCCATTCATAAATGTTTTGATTGTACTTCAAGCCGATAATACAGTTTTTGGAATATCTCAAATGGTTTGCGTTTTATTTAAAAAAAAGTTGTTAAGTCCTTATTGGAAAACCCTTTAAAAACATACCCAAATATGTTAATTGTATGGGTCTGTATGTACTCCATACTCAAAATTCACAAAGTGCACGGCGAGGAATCGACACACTTCCACCGCGGTTGCCGTTATGCAACTTTTGTCGCATTTCGACTCCTTTTTGTGTCTCATGCGACCATGAGAGGACTTTCATTTAAACTGGCTATTTTTTTAGCTCTAAGTTAATCTTTTAAGGAAACAATGTAGGAAAACTGAAGAACAATAAACTCAAGGACAATAGATTTTTTTTTTGAAAAATGTGAGGGAAAATATATTTAGTCTGATAATTGAAACATAGAAGTTTCTACTGAACAATGCTTGGTGATGGTTTTTTACTATTCGACAAAAATATCGCAAAGTCAAAAGACTTGTTATTCCGCTTGGTTGAAAATCCAAAGAGTACGGGTGAGGAAATATGACATCAGATTATGGAAACATTCAGTTCTGAAAATATCTCTTTTAAAATCTTTTTGGATTAACACATTATCAGGTGCTGCAACAAAGATGGGAAAAAAGTGGGCCACCGCCTTTTTAAAAAAAGGAAATTTCAAATAATTGCCACATGGGTTGCGTAAGCCGTTCCATCGATTTGACTGACCAAGCAGCTGCACCAGCCCAAAAAAAAACAGTTTTTCCATTTGTTTCATTTTTTCCTGATGGTTTTTCCTATCCCTATAACTATTGACGCCATTGATGCTTCAGAAAATAAATGATTTTAAGAAACATAAACAAATATGAATTCAACAGCTTAAGTTATGGCCAACACTATATATAGGAAACGAAACGAGGCTAAAAAAAACGCATATTTAAAAAAATGTATTTCAAAGGCAGATGTTATTATTGTCAAAATAGATTTCATAAAACACTATTGAATAACTTCCACGCAAGTTATTGCAAAATTTGTTCTCAATGATAACAAAAATATATTTGAGCCTGACCCCAAAAATAAGATTTGTAAAAACAAATAATTAGTTTATTTTTTTTTTAACTGTGCACGCGCACAAGGGGTTTTTGTTTCCCTTATAATGTTAACACACTGCGCAAACGTAGAAAGGTTAAGGAAGGAGGGACATAAGGTGTTGATTAACATGTTGGCCTTGAATGCTTTCCAAACTGAAATTGCAAGGAAAAACCTCACCGGGTAAACTAATCCAAATTCGTGTTGTCCGGTCAAAAAAAAAGATTCCCTTTATTTCACGGTACGTTCGAAATTGGGCTCAAGGGTGAACTGATGAGCATTTCTTGTAAGACGGGTATTACGGGAGAAACTTTTAAAGGGAGGAATGCAACTGGTTACTTCGAGTGAATATTTTTTGTAAAAGAGACAATAAAATAATAAAACATACCGATTACTGATAGCTTTTCGGTTTCTTCAATGCAAGTGCCATTCATAGACAATGGCATGAGGGTATGTTTAGCTTTAACGATATAAGATAGCATTGAGTTTTTGAAGCATTAAACTCCACACGATTTCTATTATCCCATTCGACAATGCTGTATAAATCGGAGTTTAATGAGCTTATCATACGGTACCGTTCAGATTGAACGTCCAAAGGCGAAGGGCGTGAATCATCGAACGAATATGAAATGCTCAGGGTTGAGTCGTCAGCAAAACAGTTAAGTGGATTAGAAGTAACAGACAAAGATCATCTATAAAAATGAGGAAAAGAGTAAAGACAGAACGGAGCCCTGGGGCACACCAGCATTTATTTTGTGGGAATCAGACTTGAAACCGTCCAATACAAAGTGTATCGAACATTCCAGAAGATAGCTTCTAATCCAACGAACAAGAGTATCATGGATCCCAAAAGCACGCATTTTCGATAAGAGAGCTTCATGCCAATTTCTTTCAAATGCCTTGGAGATATCAAGAGCAATAATCCTTTCTTTCACCAAAGCGATGTAAAGCCTTCTCTGAAGAGTAGCCAATAGGTTTGTCATTAGCGATGAGCGTTGGAACCTAAGATATTGAGGAGTTTTTAATATTTTTATACAAATGACCAGACATTTTTAATGCCTTTGGGATATTGCACAATTTTTTGCTGTAATATTTTGTCATGCAGAAATCTGATTCTATTGATAACGGAGTTGAATGAGTTCCTAACTTGTTTGTGCTTTTTCCGATTTTTGTCTGAAGAGTTGGCTTTTTAAATGCAGTGTTTAGTAAAGCGAAGTTTAAGCAGTGGATGAAAGTGGATCTTGGCGAGTGGTCTGGTAGGTGTTTCGCGTGTACCTATTTTTACTAGCGATTATAGGTACTATAATCTCGTCTGTCTGTCTGCCTGTCTGTACGGAAGTATTTTGGACTTTAGCTTAAACGGTTGGGCCAATCAATTTCAATTTATTTAACAACCAGTGTACAAATAAGACTTAGTCTTTAGTACTTTATAAAAAAGGAATAAGTAAGATAATGCATTTTTGTTATTAAGAAAAAAAATTAAAAAAATAAACAAGATTTTGTAAATATTTATAAACAATCTCATTTTTTTTATTTTTTTATACATTTTTAACATAATTATTGAATTATTTAATTATTTAATTTATTTAATTTAATAAACCTATTTAAAATTAACTTAATGTAACTTAAAATTATTTCAGTTAAGACTTTATTTTTTTTTTTGAAAAATCAATATTTAAAAACGGGTTGGAGATTTTTTTTTTATTTCGTTTTTAAATGTATAATATTTTTGTGCTTACGTTCGTATTCTTGAATTATTTTTTAAATTTTTAATAAAAGTTGTTAAAAAACCGTTTTATTTAAAAACCGTTCCTACGATTTTTAGAAAAACATCAAACTTTCTTACATTTCTTAAAGAAATAAAATGGCATTTAAATTTTTATGTTATGTTATGTTAACTTTAATTTTCTTACATATTATTCTACAATTTACATTAATCAGATTACAATCTTTATATACTAGATTTTAAATACAAAATAAAATAAATTTTGTTGGAAGAAATATACTGTTATGTAAATAGATATTAATAAAATACAAAACGTTAAACAAATATAAAGTTTTAAAAATAATAAGGAACTAAAGGTTTGAATATTATTTCATACACATTTTTTAAATGTATCTCTCGAAATATTTGGAGTGAAATCTTGCAAATTAATCTTTGGCAACGCGAGATGGGTTCATTGCGGCCATACATTGTGCGTTGAAACTGCTCATAACCCCAAAACCGGTAGCGTGCAGTTTTTTAGTGTATTATTTTCCATATATAAGATATAAAGAACTTTTTCAGGTTTAATATTAATTTTGGTATGGAAAACAACTGGAATAAAGATTCGTGGGAATCAACAGTAGGGCAATAATGCTAGGTATAGGGACCTATATAGGTCCCAATAACAATAATTTACTTTTTGAAATCAAATTAATTAAAATAGGTCAGTTATGTTTGATGGATCGATAAACGCATGGTGTGGGAAGGTATTAATGGAATTTATTAAGGATATTAGGTACCTATAATAAGGTTGGAAGGAAGGTAGGTACTTAATTTAAGATACACATTCCAACTACTGTTAAGTGAGAGGGTATAGACAATATTAAAAGTTAGAACAGTGGTTTTGTTTATTTATAGGCAGGTGTAAGCTTTTATTTTCTTGATTGAAATTTTTGCATTCAGTAGTAATCGAATAGTTCTTTGTTTGTTAGTTGTTTTTGTATGTTTATCATAGGTTTCCTTATTAATTCTGTGTGCTTTTATGATGATGAAATGCTTTAAAATACGTAGGTATGTATATAAGTTTTCACCTTCTTTTATTTAACTAATGGCTAGGGCTTAGCCGAGCAATATGAATTATAATTTTGGGTAAAATATTAAACAAATAAAATTTTTATTCAATCAAGAAAACACTATTCATAATGTTGTAAGCCATCTTATTTCCTTTGCTGTTTTCTATTTTATGAAGTTTTCATTTCAAAATCGTTCGACCAGTTCTTTCCAAAACAATGTTTTTTTGAAAAACTTTTCGAAAACATATTTAAAATTTTTTTTGTGTATGTCAATTAAAAGAAATCTATTGTTTATACTAGGAGAAAAATAAAAAAATCTATAGATCCGTTTTCAAAATATTCAAAAAACAAAATAATTTTTTTAAAAAAATTATTAAAAATTTAAAAAAAACGTTTTTGAAAATTTTAATAATCAATATTGTTTAAATCATAAAACACTATATATTTTGAAAATTTCAGCACAATCTGTCAATTAAGTAACGAGTAAGTCCGATTTAAAAAAAAAACCCGTCATAGGGGAGGTACCGTTATAAAACTTTTTCTGAAAAATCCATTAAAACTAAAAGATAGATTTTGCATAGAAAACACCATTCAGAAAATTTTATAAAAATCGTAGCAGCCTTTTTCGAGAAAAATAAGTTTTTCATTAAAAGTTATACGGCAGGTACCGTAAGCTTTGGAGAATGCCAATTCGAAAAACTGTTTATATATACCAAGTTTGAATCAAATCGGCCCAACCGTTTAGGCTGTAGGAATCGATACGGACAGACAGACAGACAGACAGACAGACGTGCGGAATTTCCGGGCCCACTTTGTTTGCTTCTCTATCATCGTAATGTCATGTTTGATTGTTAGAATTTTTATAAGAAATGACGACTTTGAATCAGTAAGATAAAACTGAAAAAATCACCAGATATCGAACGACGAATAAACGACCAAAAAATCGAATTAAAAAACGACAAGAGTTACCCCTAAGGGTTGGATACAAATTTCTTCCTATTTTATTTTTAGACATGGTATATTTATACATTTTGACTAGAGTGTTTTCGTTAGGTTTTAAAACGAATTCATTATTAAAATAAAGATGGCGAATGGCGCAAAATTTACATTAATTAAATAGACGATGGTGACTAGTATAAAAAAGGCGCCATATTTAAATTCAAGAGTTGTATAAAAATATAAAATTGCAAAAAATATAAATTTCACTATGATTCAACAATTAGATTGCACAATTTACAGAGTATGGTATCTTATATCCTACCTTACTACTGAACATAATTATAATTTATATTCAATTGATATCACAGATTAATACATTTTAAAAGATAAGTTACTTATAAAAACCTTCATTAACTTTACATTTGCAATTTTTCATAGGAAGAGAGAAGTGGGGAAAGAAAAATTACTTAAGGTGTTGTTTACATTTTTGTATCACAAAAAATATATATATTAATAAATAATAAATAAATAAAAAAATAATTTATACCAGAAATTAATGAACAATTGATAAATTAATGAACAACGAATAAATCAATAGATAAATAAATAAATGAATTTTAGTAATAAATAAATAAATATATAACAAAGTAGCAAATAAATAAATAAATAAACAATGAATACAATTAATGAACATAATAAATAAATACTTGCTTACTTACTTAGGGGCGCTACAGTTCGGGACAAACCTCGGCCTCAACCAACATGCCTATCCAGCTAGCTCGGTTTTTGGCTAGCTGCCTCCAGTTTTGCACTCCAAGTTGGTTGAGGGCGTCCTCCACTTAAGCGCGCCACCTAAGGCGAGGTCTTCCTTGACTGCGCCTACCCTCTGGGATGGAATCGAAGATCCTGCTCTACATGACCAAGCCATCTTAAACGTGATATGCGCATTTTTTTGACCAGGTCAATGTCGCTGTACAGCTCGTATAGTTCTTGGTTGAACTTTCTCCTCCAAAGCCCGTTAACACAGATAGGGCAATAAATCCTCCGAAGAATCTTACGCTCGAAACGACTAAGTAGATCTTCATGCGCTTTAGATAGAGTTGATGTCTCGGCGCCATAGAGCAGGACTGGGATCATTAGGGTCTTATACAGAGTCTCCTTTGTCTTTCGAGAGATGGCTTTGCTACTCAATTGCCTTCCTAGCCCATAGAAACAGCGATTGGCAAGAGTAATTCTTCGCTTTATTTCTGACGAGATGTTGTTTGTCAGATGTTATAGCGGATCCGAGGTACACAAAGTCCCTAACTACCTCAAAGTTGTACCTGTCTAATGTGATGTTTTGTCCAATCCGCCGGGGTTGTGTGTCCCTTTTAGTGGACAGCAGGTACTTCGTTTTGGCCTCATTGACTGCTAGTCCCATCTTAGCCGCTTCAGCTTCAATGCTTCCAGTGACAGCTCGCCGAGTTCTGCCAATGATGTCTACGTCGTCAGCGTATGCTAGCAATTGCACAGACTTGAAAACAATTGTCCCACTACAATTGACGAGTTTCTTATAATTTTTTCAAGTATTAAGTTGAAGAAATCGCACGATAGCGCATCACCTTGTCGGAATCCTTCTTTGACGTCAAAAGCTTCTGTGAGGTCAGTACCAACCTTGGCGGAGCAGCGAAAGTTCTCTATCGTCATCCTGCACAGTCGGACGAGTTTTGTGGGGATGCCAACACCTGATATGGCTCTGTATAGCTCGTCTCTATAAATGCTGTCGTACGTGGCCTTAAAATCGATAAAGAGGTGGTGGGTATCGATTTGGAATTCTTGGGTAGTTTCCAGGAACTGCCGTAACGTGAACATTTGATCGATTGTGGACTTTCCTGGTTTGAAACCACACTGATAGGAGCCAATCAGGTTGCTGACGAAAGGTTTCAGGCGTTCACATAGTACGGCAGAGAGGATCGTGTAAGCGATATTCAGGAGACTTATTTCTCTATAGTTGGCGCAGTTTAGAGGGTCTCCTTTCTTGTGGATCGGGCAAACGATGCTGAGGTTCCATTCATCAGGCATACTTTCTTCTGACCAAACTTTTGAGATGAGTTGGTGTATGCACTCCACCAGGTCATCTCGGGCCGCTTTAAAAAGTTTGGCGGGTAGTCCGTCGGGTCCAGGAGCTTTGTTGTTTTTTTTAGTTTAGATATTGCTATCCTCACTTTATTTTGGTCAGGTGGACGGAAGTTTTGTCCGTTATCGTCCATGTTGAATGGTTCATTCTGCCTGGCAGCGGGATTTTGGTCTTCATCGCCGTTTAAAAGTCTGCAGAAATGGTCCTTCCATGTACTCAGCACCGACTGTGACTCCACAACGAGGTTTCCTTTCCTATCTCTATACAGGCTTCAGTGCGGGTTTTTTTTCCTTGGAACGTTCTTTTTACCCGTTGGTTAAACTTCCGCACGTTGTTTTTGGAGTAGCATCTCTCAATATCTTCGATCGCGCGCTTCTCATGCTCTCTCTTTTTTTTGAAGAAGCCGGTGTTCTTCCCATTTTTTCTGCTCGTAGAGCTCGCGAGCAGCTCTCGTCTTTCTTTCTAGCACTGCTGTATATGCCTCTTGTTTGGCTGCATGGGCCTGCATGCATTCGTCATCGAACCAGAGGCTTCGTGTTGGTGGTCTGGTGAAACCTAGCACATCAGTTGCGGTATAGGTTCTGGCAGGTTCTTGCGATTGCAGCTTTCCGACGTCATACTTCCTCACTCCTCACTCCGTTGTTGTGGTTTTCGCGTTATTCGCATTCTTACCTTTGTTGCAACAAGGTTGTGATCCGAGTCGATGTTAGCTGCTCAGAAGGTGCGAACATCCAAGACACTCGATGCGTGTCTTGCATCGATCGCAACGTGATCAATCTGGTCGACGGTTCTTTGAACTGGGTGCGCCAAGTCCCTTTGTGTATATCGAGATGAGGAAACCGTGTGCTTGCAATGGTGACGTTATGTGCCGCTGCGAAGTCAATGAGCCTAAGTCCGTTTTCAGACGTTGTGTCGGGTAGGCTATGTTTTCCGACACTCCTACCAAAGATTTCCTCTTTACCTATTTTGGCGTTAAAATCGCCTTTTATACGATCTTAACGTCGTATTTAGGAAATTGCTCATAGCTTTTGTCGAGGAGCTCGTAGAAGTCATCCTTGGTGGCGTCATCTTTGTCCTCCGTGGGGGCATGAGCGCATATTAGGCTAATGTTGGCGAATTAAGCCTTGATACGGATTGTCACAAGTCGCACACTTACGTGTCGAAAGCCCAAGACTACCAGGGAAGATCAAGCATTATTTTTAAAACCTTACTTTGCATTATTTGTAATTTGTTTACATGGGTCTTAGCACATTTTCCCCAAATAGGCGAACCATACAAAATTATGCAGGGACGTCGAAACTTGAAAGAGCTGCATACTGTACCATATTTCAGTTTGCCGAGTTATTGAAAGAGCTGATGCAGTTGTCCATGATAAGATGCTTATAAGCCCTTTGGGGCTTAAAATTAATAAATCCTTCTGCTTTTGCCAAATTTCATTTTAATATGTCGTAAATTTCATTTTTATAGTTTAAATGTGAACCTACATATCCGGATAAATAGAGTCGGGGTGTGGGACGACATAACTTACCACGAACTGACTTCCTGTATAAAAACAAAACAGTTTAAATGTTTTTTTTTTTTTTTTTTTTTTTTTTGAGAACAAAAAAGAGGAAAAACTTTGTTCCCAATTGCGCAGTATACCCAAATAGGAAAAACAATTACACTTTGCCACTCAATTCTTCGAATTAGTGTCGTCGATAAACAAGAAAAAAAATTAATTCACGTAGAGGATCTGAAAAAAAATTAAAAAAGGTCCTTGTTTTCCTCTTTGGGAATTGTGCTTTCGCAGTGTGAAGCTAACTTTTCAATTAGAAACATGAGCTCCGGTAGATTAGGTGGAAAATTGAATGTTCTTTTCCAGGACGACGGAATTGTCCTTTTTTGTTTTGGTTTTGGCTTTGCTTTGCTTTTGATTTATTTGATTTGAATGGAGGACTTTCTGGTGTAGAACGCAGAATGTGAAAACTGGTGGTCAACATTGTAAATATTTAATGATTTATTTTCAATTGAATTTTTCGGTTTTCCCGAAATGAATTTTTTGGTTTCCTTTTAACAAAGCAGGTGTTTTATTCAATTCATAGATTGATTGAACATACTGATGCAACTTACTACTTAGTTTAATAATTTTGGTTGAAAGTGGAACATAGAATCACTAGGAAACTGTTGGAAGTTCTAAGAAAAACCAACCTTTCTACTAAGAAAATGTTAGCTTAAGGTATAAATAATCAACTTCTTTTGGATGCCACTTTTAGAAAGAAACCATTTTAGAGTTTATAAAATTCTTAAAACAAATTTGTACGTTTCCTAAGATTTTTATTTATTCATGCAATTCGAGATCTTGAGTTAATTCTCTTGAAAAAGTTACCCTCACCATACCGCTCCAACCGCCGCGCAATTTCGTATGCAAAGTGAATTAATCCTTGCAAAGCACCTGTGTTTAGTGTTTCTAAACACATTACCAGTGGATGAGAATAATATATATTGAGGAATAAAATGATATATATGATATACACAGCTAGTCGAAAAAATAGGTGTGAAGAAAGAATTTGCTCTTAGATACGCGAACTGGGATGGACCTGAAGGACTTAAAAAATGGCGTAATATCCTGTGGAGCGACTAGACTAAAATAAATTTGTTTTCTTCGGACTCCGGGCGTAATGTAAGACGCCCAAAAGGAAAAGAATACGATCCCCGCTATACACAAAAAACAATCAAACACGGAAGTGGCAATATTATGGTGTGGGGATGTTTTTCCTGGTACGGTGTCGGCCCTATATTTCTCATTAAAACCATATTAACAAAATATGGGTATAGGGATATCTTGGAAAATGTCATGCTTCCATTTGCTGAATAAAACATGCCCCTCCAATGGCATTTTCAACAGGATAATGATCCAAAACACACGGCGGGTCTAGTAAAAGATTGGTTCCAAGAGAAGGAAGTATCTCTTATCCCGTGGTCAAGTCAATCCCTTGACCTCAATCCCATTGAGAACTTGTGGAATGCACTCAAGCGAAAGTTAGGCGGGCAATATTTCACAAATGGAAACCGATTGTGGGAAGCCGTTCAAAGAGAATGGTATTCTATACCCAACCAGACATGCCAAAAATTGGTGGAATCAATGCCACGCCGACTCCGAAAATTTAGGTAACCAACATTAAATGGTAATAAAATCAATATTTTTAATACTTTAGGAAGACGCGCCTATTTTATTGACCAGGCTAAAATTCGTCAATCGACAGTTTCGGCCACTTATTATGAAAATGTTCTATTAATTCAAGATCCTATTAAAGTCTTTTATTTTCTTTGTTATTGAAGTTTTATTAAAAACATAAAAAATTATAATGCAACTGAAAAAATGTAAAAAAAAATAACTAATAAAAAAATAAATAGTCACACCTATTTTTTTGACCAGCTGTGTATATCTGTTTTTCATCCGTGGTCCGTGCAGATCCGTGCAGTTAAGAAAATGTTTCAAATTCCAATTTCGAACGGATGTTCAATAATCGCATAACTCAGAATGAAATGTGATGCGAAATTGTAGATTCTATAGCCCGGTCAATTTTAAATAGGAGTGAGGTTAAAATAATTCGCATAGAGCTGAAAATTGGAGAGTCCCCATCGATCACGCAAAAAATGTATTAAAGGTCAGATGTCTGGAAAAAAGTTTTTTTTTTATTTTTTATTAAAACGGTTAGTTTTATGATAAAAATAGGTGAGACAAAAAAGTAGATCATGTGTGCCCAAACACATTTTTTTTTCATTCTTATGGTATATAATAATCAATCAACAAGTTGAAAAGCTCAGTTCTTCATAATAGGCATATGTACGCCACGTACATATATCACTGGAGCTACAACGCAAGTTAAAATTAAACCTCATTCCGGTCGCAAAATAAAAAGTGGAGTATTAGTACAGTCGGGTTGAACATTTGAAATGGAAAAAATTTATTCGTTTCTTTTACAGAACATTTTACAGGGGGGGTCATCAGTAGTCTAAATTTCGGTTTTCGGGAAAATCGTACAGGAGATTAGCCGCCATTTTAAATTCAATGATAATTTTGTTTTGGCCAATAACTTTGGATTTCTGATTAAAAAAAATAAGATAAAACTTGGAAGAAATTAAATTTTTTACAACTTTAGTCTTGTTATTTCTTTACGGAAGTTACTGTTCGCGAGATATTAACGAAAAACTGTTTGGGGCTTGTGACCCCCTTCTGGGATCATGAAAATATTAATTCGCACAATTTTCTCTTACAGTTTTGGGGGGGATCATTAGAAGTATAAATATCGATTTTCGGGAAAATCGTGTTGGAGCTTCAGCCGCCATCTTGAATTTAATGAAGTCATTTTGTGTTACAATGCACCAGAAAGGAGTTATAGACTAAAAAGTGTTAAAGTGTCGATTTTCTACCGGGCACTTCAAACCATATCATAATATTCACTACTTGCCGGCATTTTGTAGGGTAAAACCTACTCCACGATCTAGTCCAGTAAATAAACAATTTAATTTAATTTAAAACAAACAATTTACTGGACTAGATCGTGAAGTAGGCCAATTACGAAAAACCACGCCTAGTTTGTTTTAGAATCGGAAATATGGAAATGTTAAATCTAAGGAAACACAGTGTTCGGTTATCTATAAAATTACATACATAATCTGCATTTTTGCTCCACATATTTTTATTATAAGACTAACCGTTTTGCTAAACAATCCAAGAAACCTGTTTTTGTGACCTTTGACCTTCAATAAATATTTTTGCAGATGCGGGATAGATGGGGACTTTATTAAGAATGGTGTTCCAAACATTCGTACCAATTTTGAGCTCTATGCAAATGTATGCAACCTTGAATTTCTCTTTTGACTGGACTACTTTTAGAAGAACTCACAGAACGCACAATAGCGCACCAAGAATGCAGCTTTCAGATGATGCATCAACTACCAGAGCATATGCGCTGCGGCAACGGCATCATCCTTTTTCGATTACCGTCAATTGCGAGAGCTGCATATTGAACTAGACATTATGATTTTAACAGAAAGGTACTACACTTGCCAGAGAGCGGAAGCACTGATTGACATTCTGCATAAATTATTTGAGAGTAAGTTTATCTCTCGCAGAGGTGACGTGAATTGGCCACCAAAGTCGTCGAATTTGACCCGCTAGACTTTTTCTTCTGGGGTTTCTTTAAGTTGCAGGCGTATGCGAATAAAACGCAATCGACCGAATCGTTGAAGGTGAACAACACAGGGGATCGCTTAAAGTCAGCCAGACGTATTTTGTATATATTGGCATACATGAGCCTTTCAAATAATAAAAAAAAAATCCACGACTGGATTGCACGTTTTTGCTCTTATGTGCGGTCACAACTTGGAATAAAATTTGAAAAATATTATAAGGGAATTTCAAAGATTATATTCGATTTGTCTGACTTTTGATTGTTTGAAAAAAGTACGTAAAATAGTTTTCAGCGGAAAAAATTAAACGCTATTTTATTTCTTTAAAAAATGTGAAAAAAGTGTGATGTTTTTTTTTTGAAAATCTTTAGAGCCGTTTTAAATAAAACGGTTTTTTTACCAACTTTTTTTTTTAAAAAATTGAAAAAAAAAATAATTCAAGAATACAAACATAAGCACAAAAATATCGTACATTTAAAAACAAAATTAAAAAAAAAACACTTACCCGTTTTCAAAATATTGATTTTGAATATTGACATTTTCCTGAATATCAATTTTGATTGTAATCGGATCACCAGTTTTCGAAAAAGTCGAAGAAAAAAACCGGTCCTATGGGAGGTACCGTTTTTAGCCCACCACATTAAATTTTTTGTTTACCAAAATACAATGCATACCTACAGTAGTACACTGATTTTTTTTATAAAATTTCGTGGAGCCGTTTTCGAGAAAAATAAGCTTTTACATAACGGTTATATGATAGGTACCGTTAATTTTTGAGCTAAAAAAAAATTGAAAAACTCCTCTGTAGAATGTCAAAATAACCTTAAATTCAAAATTTGAAGACGATTGGCCCAAGCGTTTAGGCTGCAGTCCAAAATACATCCGTACAGACAGACAGACAGACAGACAAACGGACAGAATTTTGCCGGTAACTCAAATATGTTTCTCTATCATCGTAATGTCATGTTTGATTGTTATCTCAAAATTTTTAATCTGCACGAATGTATAACTTTTATTATAGTACCTATAATCCAAGTAAAAATTATGTTAATACCTCACACACAGCTTGTTTTATTCCATTCCACATCCAACATCCCACCCTTATTAAAACATATTACCTACTATTTCGAGTAATAAGAAGGTTGATGTAACATACATATATTCCACTACCTTTTGTGACTGTTTAATAAAAAAAACTACTTAACTACTCCGAATAACAGTAAAGTTTTAAGTTACTATACATTTTCTTTTAAACAAAATTTACTAAAATTTATCATATATGTATAAGTGATAAATTTTTTTCAGTACATGATATTCAATAACGCAAGATAGTTTTCTCTCGTTCCTCTGAGTCATCCGTTAGCTGTAGGTACCTATGTACATCAAGGTAAGAACATTTTATAATTGCTCTAACATAAACCATTTTAAAAACTTACTCTAAATATTCCTATTTATTATATTATATTTTTTATATTAAGAATATTTCACTTTTCGACACCACCATTTTAGTTTTTACCAACACGATTTCTTTCTTAAAATACATAATCTAAGAAACATTTTCTAAATAATTATCTGACCCACCTGGCTTTACTCGGGCTTACGCTAGACTTAGAGCCTAGACGATACCGACGAAAGCAATCCAATTATAACTAAAAATCACAAACGTAACAGTAGTTACAAAATGCTTTCAAAATCGGCTAAGCCTTTCAAATGTAATGTTGTTTATATGAAAATATATAAAAATCTATACTAAAAATTAATTTTTGATTTTTCCGATTTTTTGCGCAAATTTTCATACAAACCTTCTCCTAGCCATTACGAACAACTGAAAAAAAATAAGCCAAATCAGCCCAACCGTTCTCAATTGATGAATTACTTTCCATTTTCACACCATTTTTTAAATAAACAATTCTTAATGAATTAGGGGACACCCTATGTATGTAGTATATTGAATCTAATATTTTCTTATCTCAGTGTTAATTTACATTCCATTCCATTGGAATTTAGCTGTCTACAAGTCTACAAGTAGATTGTAGACCATTGTATAGTTACTTCCACTGTTTATAAACTGCCTAATTTAAACTATAAATTTCTTTCCTGTGAGCAAGGCTGGGTAGGTCAGCTTGTATTATATATTGAAGTATTCTTAGCAATTCTATAGAAGGTAGATTGTAGACCATTGTATACTTCCTTCCATTGCAAAATATATTGCAACAACAAAAACTATTGCTAGTTGTTTGTTGTTGTTTTTTGTGGAGTTTTTGTTGAATTAAATTCAATAATTCCTTCCATTGTATATAAACTGCCTAACTTAAACTATAAATTTCGGCGGGATGATATAACGTCCACGGACATAACATCCATGGGCATAGCAAAATATTTGAATTGCTAAAAATGGACATAACGTCCATGGACATTATGTCCGTTTCAAATAGGCATAATCTTTTTTTTAATGATTTTTTATTTAACTTTAACGTATATCTACTTAAATGCTAGACAAAAATTTTAACACTACCTAAAACTATCGTCTTAATTAACTTAATTTTAATTGCCTTTCAAAATAAAAATAACTTAAATTTGTCTTATCAATGAAGGGTTTTATTTTTCAACCAGAAAAAATAACCGAGTATCTGAGCTTTTTGCTTTACCTATCTTAGACTACTTAAAACTAACTTACAAAAAAACAAAAATTAACTTGAAAAAATAAACTTAAGATTACTTAATACAAACCTAAAATACTTAAATCTAGAACAGCCACAGCAAGCTTTTTTTGAATTTTATATATTTTTTTTAATGAATACATGTAATTTAAAGCAACTTATAAACCTAAATTCTTTCCAAAGTCAATGCTAAATGATGGAAATATAATTTTAGTTATTATTTAGATACTTAAATTTGTATTTTAGTTTTTAAAATATGATAAATTTGAGAAAACAAAATTTTCGTCGCGAATCTGATTGCTACGAACTACCAAGCTCTATTCGCGTTCCACATACGATCCCCTTTTCGATGAGCAAATTGTTCGTTCGCGAATAACCTCAAAACCACCTTTGTGTCTGTTTCCTTGGTGGTTGATAGCTACGAATAAAAAAATGCCATGTGAACAAAAGTCAAAGGGGACGAATGTTCGTCTATTCGTTGGTCGCTCTCATGTGAACTGAATAGTATTTTAATTCTCTCTCTCTCAAATAAAATATACATACACTAGCGCCACAAGCGGCTGTACATATGTCAAAACGTCAAACCAAACAATGAAGTAATTGTTCAATGCGCATTGGAGGAAGTCTGTGCATTACGTTCAATTGCCAAAACACTGCATAACTTTTGTTTTAACATCTCTAATTTTGTTTGACTTTTCTTTCATATGAATTTATGATTTTTTTTTTAAGCAGTGACAAATAAATAGAAGTCCATCAAATAACCAATTAAAGCAAAATTTTGTCTATAAAAACATAAATACTTAACAATTATAAAATATTCTATGAAATATTTTATATTTCCTAATGAAAAATATTTTTATTTTAAGTTTGGCGATTCTGCTTTTTTAAACCTGACAACCCTGCCCATGAGCCATGATTGTACTATAGGAATGTAAATATATACAAAGTTCTCAGGAAACAGCTTGGATTTCTGAACAGTAACTCTATTGAAACAGTTGTGTGTTCCTAATAAAGAAATTAAATAAACAAATAGAACCTCAATCAATTTCACCACAAAACTTTAACCACCGCGCATATTTTATATAAAAGTCATTTTCGGCCAGTACACGCGTAATTCTTTCGCCTTGAAAATCAAACAAATTTTTCTCATCAAGGATTTCCTCGAACTTCCACCACGTTGCTGGCTCTGTCGAGATAATTTAAATTGACAGCTTTGTTCATGATTCCAGTGGCTGCGTGGAAAATTGATTACTTATCTGTTAATGTGTTTTCGAATTAAAGTTCAGAGTCTAAAAAGTTGAAATATTATTAGTTTAATACTTTCGCCATTTTTGACTCAAACTCGTAAATAAAATATTTACATTAATCAGCAGCATGTCATTTTGCCAAAGTCACATGACATTACTCTAGCACCGAGTAAGGTGTTTTTTGAAGAAAATGCGTTGGTTTTTGAGTAAACATGTCTTCCAGGCATCAAAACCATTAGCAAACCGAAGCACAGAAGTGAAAGCATTTCTACTGAACATAATCACCCGAAAAAAAATATTTACTCATTATGAGACTCCGTCTCCTTAGAAGGTGTGAACTTCAAGTACTTACCTTTGTAATTAATTATCTCTCGCATTCAGGCGATAAGATCTCTATGTGAGTCTGAAGAGTGAAGGAGTAGGTTCTGTGTCTCAGCATAAATATGTGCCCACCTTTAGCAAACCCACTTGTTTTTGAAATAATTTATTTAAGACAAACAAATGAAAAATCCAAAGAAGCTCTGGGGTTACACGTTTTTGCTGTATATTTAAATAAATTGCATGACTGAATCGCACGTACTTGCTCATATGTGCGATCATATCGTCGAATAAAATTTAAGTCAAATGCACGACTTGGTCGCACGAACTTGTTCTTATGCTTAAAATTGCTTAGTGGCTGCATATTATAAATTATTGAAAATCGTTCGACCAGTTTTTTTTTAGTGTTTTTTTTAAACTTTTCGAAAAAAATATTTAGATTTGTTTTTAGTATGCCAATATAGGAAAATCTGTAGTTTTCATCTGGGAAAATTATTTAGAAAAAATTCAATGAACCCGTTTTCAAAATATTTCAAAAACCATTTTTTTTTGAAAATTTTAAAAAATCGAAAACAAAAGTTTTTGAAAATTTTGAAATGCAATGTTAATTGAATTATAAATCACTTCCTGTGTGCAACATTTTATTGAAATCGGGATAATGGTTTATGATAAAACCCCATTTGAAAAAAACCGGTTATACGAGGGGTACCGTTATAGAACAAATTTCGAAAAATTCATTCTAACTGAAAGATGTATTGTTGTAAAAAAATAGCAGTCTGAGAGTTTTATCAAAATCGTTAGAGGCGTTTTCGAGAAAATCCAACTTTTTGTTAAAAATTGTATGGCAGGTACCGTTATTTTTCGACCTAGAGCAAAAATTATAGACACCCCCAGAGATACTACCATATAAGCGGCCCATCCGTTTAGTCTGTAGAGTTGCGAACAGACAGACAGACAGACGGACGGAATTTCCGGACCCACTTTTTTCGACTTCTCTATCATCGTAATGTCATGTTTGATTGTTAGAGAAAAAAGTTTTGTTTACACGAATCCATAACTTGCATTATAGTACCTATCATCGCAAGTAAAAAAATATAAAATATTAAAATGTCACACAATAAAGCTTCATTATCATGATTGACATTCAGTCTTTAATCACTCCATAAATCTATCCTAGGAGACATCATACATATCTTTTAAATTCCAATATCAACTCATTGTATAATTATATTTTCTTCTGTTAAGATTTTATAATATATGTTTGGGAAGAGTTGTTTAGAAATTGTATGGAAGGCGACCTATCCAATCAAGAGACAGACAATAACTATATAGGATCGATGATTAGAGGCTACGAATGCGCTGGTCACATAAACTTTTTCAGGGAACTTTCAGAGGGAGAGGGCTACTTCCGGTACGGTTTTTTGACACTTCTCTATCCAATCGCGGCATCGAAAACTTTGATTGGTAGAAGAAAGAGCTCCTAGTGTAGATTGTAAAACAATTGGTCGGATAAGCAAAATCAGGGAATAAGGTTTGTATTAACATTTCAAAAACGTTAATTTTGCGTCAAACCTATACAATCATGGCAGTGGATGAAATTGGTATCAAATGATACCAAGGTACATTTGTCCTCTTTATAAATCTACTGGTAAAAATTTTCGTAAAAATGGTCACTTCCGGTTACGTTTTTTGGTGTTAGGTATTAGGTTATACCATAGGGTCAGTAGGAAATTTATATATGATGGTAGATTTCAAATCCTTTATTTTACCTACCTGGACAAATTCAAAGACTTAGAGATTTTGTTAGCAAGTGGCAGCTCGAAAAAAAATTATTTCGATTTCACAGTCTCCGACTAGCTTTCAAGCAGCTAACATCGTGTTAATTAGCTTGTGTTTTTTACTCTCTTGTACGCTTTCTCTCTTATCTCAACTTAATTTTACAGTTTTCACCCAAATACCTTCCATTCCTTTGTGTTTCTTTGCCTTTGCTTCTCCTCCAACGCGAGTGTTACACCCCGCGAGTGAATTGTATCCTATCCCTTTAATCATAGCCCCAGGGCCGAAAAACAATCCTGGGAACATGTTTGATGGTTTACCTGTTGATCCCCCTCCCGAACCCCGGTCAAAAAAAATTAAAATAGCAACCTCCTCCTCAAACGATTTCCCTTCTCTCAAAAAAACACTCATTCCTAAAAACCCACGCTTTATTCTTATCGCTCCAAGAGATCCAAAAAATCCCTTACATCAATCAGCGTATTTTTGTTAAGAAAAGCTATCGATGCAATAAGCACAAAATATGAAAGTATTTCTCAGCTTAGAGATGGGAATCTACTTATCTTAACCAAAGAACAATCCGTCGCAGACAGATTTTTGGCTGTTAAAAACCTTTCAAATCTATGCGCTGTTACCATCTCCCTCCATGAACGACTCAATTCCTCCAAAGGAATAGTCTATGCTCCATGGCTGATTAACGTTGCTGAACAAGAAATAATTTCCGAGATGAAAGATCAAAATGTGACACAGGTGTACAAATTTACAAAACCACATGAAAATACCCAACGTCCCACAGGTCTTATGTTGTTCACGTTTGACCTATTCCAACCACCAGAAACCGTGCTAATTGGCTGGTACAATGCCAAGGTCAGTGAATACATACCTAATCCAATGAGGTGCCCCAGCTCTTGGGGCATACAACAAAGAGATGTAATAACGAAGCAACTTGTGACACATGCAGTCTTTCTCCACATGCACCAAACCCTTGCACCCGCACCATGTGTGCAAATTGTAAGGCCCCGCATCCCTCCTCCGCAAAAACCTGTCCTAAATTCCTTCAAATGAAGGAAATCCTCACCACTCAAACCCGAAATAAATGCACATTGTCAGAAGCTAGACGCCTATATAAGGAAAGTAACCCATTTACCCCACAAATTGTAACGGGTTCTTTCGCTGACGTCATGAAAAAAGGTGAACCTTTTAATCCCACCACACATAACAGTTCTATTAACTCAAAACAATATTCTCCAACAAACAACATGTCTCTCCAATCTGATAATAAAACTAAAGCTGAAAATAACACGAAATCTGAAAACAGTAATTCCCTTCCTACAGAAAAAAATAACACACCCCAAGAAAAAAACAATCAATTGAATAAAGTAACCAACAACTTAGATAAATCTCTACTTCACTCCGCTCACTCATCTTTACTTCCCCCCATTCCTTCTCGATCATGCAACGAATTAATCACTCAAAATCAATACAACTCTTCAATTAATAACTCAACACCAATTACACTTAACAATAATAACAACTCAAATCCCCTAATCTCTAACTCTCTCTCTAAATTAAACTCAACTCTTAAATCACAACAAAAAATAAACTCTTCTTCTTCAATGCAAATTGATGACGATGACGTTTCTTAAATAACCTAGCATTTGTTCTCTTGACGCCTCCATCAGTGGGTGACACACTTTTCTCATTCTTTTCCCTGGCATCGTTGGTGGTCGATTGACCAACAAGGTTAACATTCTGATATGTTGGCAATGGTGGTCTTTTTTGCTTCTTTCGGTGCCGTGTTGGGTCGGTGGGACGGGTGTTGCTTTTCTGCTGGTGGAGGCGGATAGATTGACAGATGTTTTCTCGGCAACTTTAATCTTAACTCAATATTTTAACTATATTGTTTTTCAAGATTTCCCTTTTTATGATGATGCTAAACATTTTACAATGGAACTTAAATGGCTATTTCAATAACTTGCAGGAATTACAATTATTAATAAAAGAAATACAACCTTCAATTATCTCCTTACAAGAAACCCATTTACCATATAATTTAAACCCAATCTCCGCTAAACAATATTCAACTTTTTTCCACAATCTACCTTCTAACACAACAGCTAAACAGGGTACTGGACTTTTAATTCACAAGTCCATCCCCCACAAGTTTTTTCACTTAAATTCAACAATTTCAGTTATTGCAGTTGAAATCGAGCTAGCAAAGAAATTTACTATACTATCTTTATACATCCCCCCAGAACAATCTTTCTTTGCTGTTGATCTTCAAAATATAATTAACACAATACATACACCAATACTATTAACTGGTGATTTTAATTCATGGAGTCCAATGTGGGGATCCCAAATAACTAATGCTAGAGGGAAAGTCGTCG
This sequence comes from Platycheirus rosarum, assembly GCA_963971375.1. Lineage (NCBI taxonomy): Eukaryota > Metazoa > Arthropoda > Insecta > Diptera > Syrphidae > Platycheirus > Platycheirus rosarum. The sequence continues at coordinate 26,808,379 of OZ020509.1, read as the reverse complement.
AAGATTTCTTATTAACCACTAATCTAACCATTTTGAACGATGGGTCCCCCACCCACCTTTCAACACATGGTACCTTGACTCATGTTGATCTATCTTTCATATCACCCCAGCTATACCCCATATCAACATGGAAAACTCTCCCTGACTTGCATGGAAGTGATCATTTCCCTATAGTTATAACTCTTGACCTGGGATCCAAATCTACAACTACAAACCATATTGCAAAATATAAAACCGACAGAGCTAACTGGAATCTGTACCAAAGCAAAATTATCGAGTTCATATCTTCCGCCAAACTAACTCTAAACATAAATCAGGAAGCAGCGGTCTTAACCAAATGTATTAGGAGCGCTGCCAATGCATCCATCCCCCGAACTCAACCTTGTCAAAAATCAAACCCTCCATGGTTCAACAACGAAATTAGCAATCTCCGACAAATTAAACAAAAAGCATGGCAAGCTTTTAAAAAACATCCAAATGAAAGCAACCTCATCGCCTACAGAAAATCTAACGCTTTTTTTCGAAAATCTGTTAAGATAGCCAAAAAGGAATCTTTTGAAAGATTTACATCTAACATTAACCCTCAGACATCTTCCAAGCAACTCTGGTCTGGTATTAGAGCACTATCTGGTAGTTTCATTAACCGCTCAATAAACGTTATGAAAACCGAAATCGGAGTACTTTCAACACCTCTCGAGATAGCCAACTATTTTGGCCAAACATGGTCCAACTATGCCGAAGACTCAAATTTTTGTTCTGAATTCATAAATGCAAAACAATCCAGTCTTACAAGAGCTCTTCCTCATCTCAAACTATCAGCATCAGCCCGCTCTATCGAACTTCCAATTAATCTTCTGGAATTCAAAAGTGCTTTAGCTTCAACCAAAGGTAAAACACCTGGTTTTGACAAGATCTCATACCCTATGCTAAAAAATTCACCTAAAGTATTTAAAGAGCGATTAGTTACCTTATTTAATAATATCTTTGACAAAGGAATCATTCCACAAACGTGGAAAATCGCAAGTATTATTCCGATTCACAAACCAAGTAAAGCTATAAACGAGGTTAATGGCTACCGTCCAATATCTTTACTGCCTTGCGTGGGCAAACTATTAGAAAAAATAATTTCAAAACGGCTTATGTGGTACTTAGAAAAAAATAACCTCACAGATATTAACCAAGTAGCTTTTAAACATGGTCGTTCTACAACCGACGCCCTCCTACATGTTGACGATTTTATTACGACAGCTTTATCTTCCAAGAATCATACTTCAATCCTATCAATTGATTTTGAGAGGGCTTTTGAGAGAATCGGCATACACATAGTGATTAAAAAACTAATTGACTGGAAGATTGGCCCTAAAATTTTAAAATACATTATTGCATTCTTAACACATAGAAAATTTCGAGTTAAAGCTAACCAAGTCTACTCATCAATTTACAACGCCGAGAATGGCATTCCTCAGGGATCGCCACTCTCGGTAATTATTTTCATAATTGCATTTAACGAACTTAGCATAATATTGGCAAAAATTAGTACTCTTCGTCACTCTCTGTATGCCGACGATTTGATTATTATGTCCAAATGTAAAAATATTTCCGAAATCACTAGCACATTCCAAACCGCTTTAACAAAGATTAATGATTGGTCCAAGCTTTCTGGCTCCAAAATTTCCTTTGAAAAAACAAAAATTGTACACATATGTAAAAAAACAAGTTGTTCTAAAGTAATACCTCTTAATTTTAATAATATAACTATACAAAATGTCGATTCCCTTAAAATACTAGGTATATTGTTTGATAATAAATTTAGTTTTAAAAATCATTGTTTAATGTTAAAAAAAAGCCTAGTTACCAGATTAAATGTAATTAAGTATTTATGCTCGAATAAAAGCTACTAGCACATGAACACCGTCATCCAAGTCATCATATCAACCATCTTATCGAAGATTGACTACGGCCTTGTAATTTACGGAAAGTGCTCCAAGAGTACACTTCAAATAATAAAACCACAATATCATTCAGCGGTCAGATGTTGCCTCAAAGCTTTTATAACAACTCCTGTCAAAAATTTACTATCTGAAGCCGGCCTTTCCTCAATCGAAGAGAGATTCGAATACTTAACCGCTCTTCTGATCCCGAAGTTAATATTCTCACCAAAGTCTCCTATAACCAATGATGCCAAAAAAACCTTACATCGGAAACGAATACCAACACTCCTTCTTCAATCTACAATGCACTCAACATCGCAAGATCCATGGATATATCACTTGATATTCAAAACCGTAAGACATCAACTTATCCACCTTGGTTACTCTCTGAAACATCATTGATGACAGATCTAACCTGGACACACAAAGACGCCTCAAATAGCCAGATTTACCAAGCATTATTTAAAGATATAACTTTTCCTTACAAAAAAGAAAATTGGAGCCTCATATTCACAGACGGATCCAAAACGGAGTACACCACCACCTTTGCAATAGTAGACGAAAATAGTAACCTCATTTCTGCCGGATATTTACCAAATTTCTGCTCCATCTTCTCTGCAGAAGCACTCGCAATATACCAAGCAACTAAAATTACAAAAAATAAAAAAATCATCATCTGCACCGACAGTTTGTCTACAATGTTGGCCGTTAAAAATATCAACAACAAGACCCCAATTGTAGAATACATTAGGGATTGTCTTATAAAAAATATAAAATTGAAAATCATGTGGGTACGCGGCCACATGGGGATCAAGGGCAATGAAGTAGCTGACACAGCAGCTAAATCGGCAGCCGATAGACCTCTCGTTTCATTTTATCTACATTCTGATAAAGATCTAAAAACCCTTATCCGTAAAAACTTAAAAATTAAAAAAAAGGACGAGTGGAGACACTATATTCATCATTATTCAAGAATCAACCCATTAATGGAACCAGTACTCTATCCACAAAACTGTTCTAAATCAATGATAAAAAGTTTTCTTCGACTTCGTATGGGTCACTCCAACTTAACACACAGACACATACTCAACAAATCCTCATCTCCAACCTGCCATCTATGCAATACGAACTCTTCACTTTCTATGGATCACCTTGTAATATGCCCAAAGATTAACCAAACATCTAACACCTTTCACAACAAATCATTTATTGATCTACTTAAAACTCCATCCGAGTACAGCATAAAATCCGTTTTTGAAATTCTTCGATATCTTAACATTAGCAAATTAATATAAGACTAAATTCATACAATATTCAAATACTGCAACTAACACTAACATATCCTATAAGTAATTTTTGTTATATATTTATGTAAATCAGAAAATATTGTACGTATCTAGCTGATGGCCCTGGTAGCTAGGCTTTATACTTATTATTGTCCATGTAATTTATTTACTTGATAATAAAGATATAATAATAATAATAATATTTCGATTTCATAAATTGAACGCAAATAGATTCGACACTGGAAATAAAAAAATGAGTTGCACGACTGAATCGCTCGTACTTGCTCCTATGTGCAGTCAACACTTGGAATAAAATTTGAAAAATATTAAGGGAACTTTTTTTACATTTAATTTTGATATATAAATAAAATTGTAGAGAATAATAAAATAGATGAACCCAATGCTTGTTTTAAAAAATATTTTAATGAAGATTCATTAGATATTAAATTATTTCGATTTTCTGACATTTGATTGTTTGAAAAAAGTACGTACCTAAGACAGTTTTCAGCGGTAAAAAAATTTAAAAAAAAATGAAAAACTATTCGAAAAGATAGATATTTTAAAAATTCTTTGAGTGTTTGTCAATTGGAAGAAATCTATAGTGTATACTAAAAAAAAATTAAAAAAAAAATGTATCTTTTATTTTTCAAAATATTCAAAAAACAAAAAAAGTTTTTTTTTAAGAAAGTATTAAAAATTCAAAAAAATTGTTTTTTGAAATTTTAATAAGCAATATTATTTGAATCATAAAACACTGCGTATTTTAAAAATTTCATCAAAATCCGTCGTATAGTTAAAGAGAAAGTCTAATTTTAAGAAACCGGTCATATGGAAGGTACTGTTATAAGACTTTTCCTGAAAAATCCATTCAAATCAAAACAACGATTTTGCATAGAAAATACCATTTAGAAAGTTTTATCAAAATCGTTGGAGACCGACAGACAGAATTGTGCGACCCACTTTTTTCAACTTCCCTATCATATCATGTTTGATTGTTAGAATTGTTTTTTTTACGAATGCATAACTTGCCTTGTAGATATTTCCTATAATCGCAAGTAAAAAGGTTATTTTGGGGTACGCTGGCCCATATTTCTGCAAATTGCTTTCTTAATATTGATGACCGAAACTTCATTTATGAAAAAAGTTAAACGTCTTCAAAACTGTGCTTAACAATTTGATATCTGGGTTTGGGGACATATGGTTCGCACACACTTGCTCTTATGGGGCTAGATTTTTTTTTTCAGAAAAAGATATGCCATTAGACATCTTAAGCAACTTCTTTGTTTTCAGACTCATGCTGACAAGAAAAGTAACGCGTTACGCTAACCGCAATTCAGTGTTTTTTTCAACCAAAATCGATAGCAACGGTATTCTGATTACCAGGCGAACATCAGATGTATGTATGGGTATATGTATGTCGAGTATGTGCTCCTAAGCCGCCCAACGGATTTTAATGAAACTTACAGGGTAAATATAGTTTTGTACAGGGATGGTTCCTGTGAAGGTTTACCTGACCCACCAGGCGTTACTTGAGTATAACATACATCTGCTTGACTAATGTAATGTAACTGAACACCATATTAAAAAAAAATAGATGTACAAATGTACATATGTGTGTATGTGTGTAGAGTATCCGCCCAACGGATTTTATTGAAATTTACAGGGTAAATATAGTTTTGACCAGGGATCGTTCCTGTTAATGTTTGTCCCGCTAGCATTATATTCGCATTTCAAATTAAAACATGTTTTTTTCAAGGGTGTAGTAACGCGCGCCGGTTACCGCCAGTTAAATATAAAACTGGTGCCTATTTTTGCTGCAATAGTGTTTTGGTACTATATTTTTAGTACTTGGTATTATAATTTAGCACTATTGTATTTTTTGGTACTCGATTTTGCTCTAGATTTAGAATTTAGTAGTATATTTAGAACTAGATAGTAATACGTGAAATTGTATATAGTGTGAGTTAACTAGTGGTATTTTGGGATTGGTGTCAGCAATGTTTTCTTATTTCGGTATCACGTAAAATTATTCCGTAAACGGACTTTAAAGAACCAACTTTTTTTTAATTAACCAACTAGATTTGATTGCAAAAGTGGGATAATAAGAAGTTTATAAACAAGTAAAATAAATTTTTTTTTAAACAAAATATTGTTTTAAGATTCGGGTTAATAGTTTAAAAGCTTTTCAGTACACAGCTGACCATACAATTTGCAGACTGTTGAGTATCTATTGTTCCTAAACTATTGAGATGTTTAAAAAAGTTAAATTTTGTTTGTGTTTGATCTTTCTTTAATGACACCGATGATCTCCCAGCCTCCGAGGATTTGCACCCAGACTTGTGGTAAAGTTTTTAGGTATTCAAGTGTCACTAGCCTAGAGGCTCACTTTGACGTTCATTGCCTAGAAGTCCTTACATAGGGATTTAGAAAGAAAGTTTTAAAGCGTTTTTTGTTTTTTGGATTTCACTATCCGTCGAAACTCTAATTTCTGTTTGACCACAAATTAAAATCTTAATTAACTAACTCTAAGAAATGTAAGAGCCAAATTGACAAGTTAGAAAAACTAATCTCTTAGAAATCAAGAATACGCTCTTTTTTATGCAGTCAAAGTTACATTAAAGTTTAGAGCAGGACGAATATACAAGGAATATGCTGATTTGTTTTATAAGGAAGATTAAAATCTTATTTATTTCACTTTAACTACTTAAAATGACTTTGAAGAACGTAGAAGCGTCATCAAGTCAGTAATTTTTGCATGCAGGTTAAAATAAATTTAGGCATCAAATAAACGGCTTTTGTAGAAATAGGTTCATTGGTGATTTTATGGTGTATCTCACCAAAAAGTGGAACCAATCTTTTCATCGTTGTGGATAAATTAAAATTATAGCACTTGATATTTTTAATGTATTTGATATAGTTTTGCATCAAGCCCTTCTATCGAAAATGCATGCATTTGGACTCGATGAAACTCTTCTTCATTGGATTAGTAATTAGAATTGCCATTCGAACCGCTCAAGACAAGTTTTATTGGATAGATTTAAATTCAGGTCTGATAATCACCAAATAAATGCTGGTGTTCCCAAGGGCTCTGCTTTTACTCCCACTCTTTTCCTTTTATTTATTAACGTTCTATTATCTAAAACAATTTAATAAATTATTTTGCTGACTATAGTACTCTTAGCTTTTCATATTCGTTTCTACCTTCATTTACGTTCTTCGGATGTCGCATGTAGAACTGCAACCGCAGCATCATACGCTGTTCATTAAATTCTGATGTGAATAGTATTGTTCAATGGGGAATAAGAAATCGTGTAGAATGTAATGCTTTAATTCGAAGTAAACCCCAATGAAACGGACCATCCCGCAGTTTTAATAATGTGCGGACGGCAATGGTGCAGTGGATGCTGCAACCGTGTTGCATTCCTCCCCTAATTCCGTCATACTTTCACTTCTATGAATTCCCATCAGTTTCCCTTGAGCTCAATTCCGCACATACTGTTAAGTACAGAGATTCTTCCTTAAGCGGCACCACATGAATGTGGAACTTTTTTCCGACTCCGTTTTTCCTTCCCATATGCAGAGCTTCAAAACTAGTGAATCTCTCTCTCAATATTTTTCAATATTTCAATATTTTTATTATAGCAAAATAGTATAATGATTGACAGCTTAAAATTTGATTTTCTTAAATATTTAACAGTAATTTTGTATATACATACATATGTACATAGCTACAATAATCATAATCATATAAATATGTATTTAAGTAGAGAAAAATAAATACTTCATCAAAATTTCCCAAGAAATATTTATGTTTCTGAATAACGATGTCCTGAGGACGTCACATTTTTAAAAAGGGTGCAAATTGAAAACCAGTTAACCACATCCGTGTTTTAATATATCTCCTGATAGAATCTTAACCAAAAGTTATGTGTCTACAACACCTGAGAGTGTGAACATGTGGTATCCCTTCTACATCTTCATTTTGCAGAATCTCATTTCCTTAAGCATCAAGCTGCGTCTTGGTATAAAATTTTGAATGAACTAAACAACGTGGGTATTTTTTCAATACATTTTTAATCGCATCCTGCCTTTACAAACTGCAATTTGTTGTGTCTAAACGGAAATTGTATGGAACCTTGGTGGATATTTATTTAAATTATTCTCTTTTTCGGAGTTGACAGGGAAAACTGAATGGGATGAAATGTGGGGAACAAAGAAATTACGTATTAACATATTGCACATGATCCATACGGCAAACAGCTCCCTGAAACCACACTCATCATGGCTAACATAAGAAAGAGAAAAAAGCAAAGGACATTTTTTTAAAGAAAACTCTTGGGTTATCTTTCAGACTATTTGATGCACAAGTTGTGCATGCATCATTTCATCATAATTTTATGCGCTTACACAGACAAACAGGGCATCTTCATTGCCATGAAAGGTACCTTAAATACTCCATAGCAACTTATTATGTTTAACAGCTTGAGTGGTCGTAATTTTATTATTAATATATTACAATGTTATTACACATAGCAGATTCTGTGGATAAAGCTTATCAATTTATTAAACCTGGATATAGTGCATTCCTGATAGATACGTCCATCAAATTTCTTTCGAAAATTGATAGGAATCCCATTAGAAAGGAATTGACTTCATTTAACGTTGAAAAAGAACATTGACAATATGTATCAGTCATTGACCTGGATATTAGGTCAGTCATTCAAAAAGAGGCAAGTCTGTCACGAGGACATTATGGGCAAAAGAATAACTTTTGGCAGAAACCCAAAAAATAAAAACTCAGTGGGAATAAAGATAAGAAAAACATAGTGATCTCAGAATTTTCTCGTTGAAGAGTGCTTGCTCTGGCAATGATTTATATACCAGTTTAGAGAGTGTAATATTTTAATATTTAATATTTTTAACTATGTGTCTGTAAGGGACAATCCCTTTTAGAATGCAACTGCATGTTGCACGATACTATTCACAAGAATTAGAGAAACAGGAACGATTTTTTTGTCAGCTTTTTCTGCGCGGTAGATCAAGAATTAGGTTACTATTTTCTTTCCCACCGACAGTTCTAGCTTGCACTAAGAGTTAGGAAAATTGATTCCCTAACTGAGAGTCGAAAATACGATCTCTCGCTTAGCAAGCAATCATCTCATTTACTGCATCACTGCCGGCCGCAAATTCATTCTAAATGTTTGATATTTCTACCACTCTTCTTCTATGTTGATTTTCTCCTATTGCGTTATAAAGCTCCACTTGGGCTTATTTGATCAGTGCAGGGAAATAAGTCCCCGGGAACTAGGTCCACCGAGAAATTTAGTTTCCACTTCTTAGTGTCCTAAAAATCCAGCACATCTCCCCCTAAACGTTCTCCACCCATTAATAGTCCATTTTATGACATTGGCTTTACTGCCCTGGTGCTTTGCCAAAGGGTCGGGGTTTGATTCCGCAGGAGAGCCACCATTTTTGTTCGGGACATTGCCTCTTGCGAGGAAATGACAAATACTCTAAGAGTTAGTGCATCTCATGCATGCAGGCATCGTCAAATTATAGGCCCCTTCGCTTTTCCATATTCACAACAGTCACAGAGGAATGGTTAAGAGCTTAAGTCACTAGGCCTTTATTTCTAAAGGAGCAGTTCCGCGAGTTAATTTATTTAGTTTATAACAGCATTTTCTTTAAGTGAGTGAAACGAATGATACCGTCTTTTAGGTTAAGGTTCTAAGGCATAAACGGAACTTATTTATAATTTATATCTTTATTAAATCAACTAACATACTCCTTTTTTCAAAACCGGTTTTCTCTTAACCCGACTTACAAAATCTCGATTCTCTAAATCCTATCTCAAAACCCCGACTAGTTTTTTTATTTATTTAAGTACTAAACATATATTTTCAATACAATTTCATTTAAAAATGTTCTTATTGTTCGTTCTTGTTGATTCTAAGAATATCGTGTACCTTTATTATGAGTTGTTTCTACAGGCTGTCCGCCAGGAAGGTATACTACTTTGTTTGTTTATAATTATTTTAAATAAAAGAGAATGGATCTTATATTAATAAATGTTTTATTTAATGTCGGCAATTATGTATGGAATACAATATCAGGTAAATGTCCGCCTCTGTGAGTCTTACAAATGCGAGCCCTATTGAGCACATTTTTCATTACATTCTCACACATTTCACGCAGTATTTCATTAATTTCATCACGAATATTTTGTTTGAGTTGCTCAAGCGTTTTTTGGTTTGTTTGCATAAACCTTGCTTTTCAGATATCCACAGAAAAAGAAGTCCGGAGCAGTCAAATCGGGCGGCCAATCAACTTCACCATTTCTTGAAATAACTTGTTGTGGAAAGAGGTCTCGTAGTAATTCCATTGTAATCCTGGCTGTATGCGATGTGGCAACGCACCGTCTTGTTGATACCACATGTTAATCAAGTCCAAAGCATGCAGTTGCGGCGTTAAAAAGTTTTCAATCATATCACGATATCGCTCCCCATTCACAGTTACCGTTACGCCATTTTCATATTCAAAGAAGTAAGGTCCAATGATTCCTCCTGACCAAATTGCACACCAGACTGTAACTTTTAATGGATGCAAAAGTGACTGATGAATAATTTGAGGGTTTTCCATTGCCCAAAACCGACTATTCGGTTTATTCACATATCCATTCAAATGAAAATGTGCTTCGTCAAGCATTATGATTTCTTCATTAAAATCGGGGTTGTCGAATAAAAACTTTGAAGTTCCTTTAATATTTTACAAATTTTATTCAAAGTTGTGACCGCACATAAGAGCAAGTACGTGCGATCTAGCCTTGCGATTTATTTTCTTTTAAAATACGTACGTACTTTCAAAACTAATGTGTTTCAATGTTTTTTAACAATGTAGTCCAGTATTCACTCTATTCTTTATATTTTAGTATAGAGACAGGCCCTGGCAATTCAAGACAAGAACTCATTATCTATCTGTCAGATGACTACTGGTAGATGGATGGGGTGGTGCCAAACATCTAAAATACCAAATTGAGAGAATCGATATTGTACCAATAAATCCTGAAAATATACATCGTGAATTCAGAGATGTTTTTTTTTACTTTTTGTGAATTCTTAATTTAAAAAGTATGTTTTGATATGAAACGATTAGTCATTTTATTTGTATATGTTTTCGTAACACAGTAGTTGAAGTGTTTGAACAACCCAATAGCTTACTAGTCCAAAGTCAATTTAAAGCACTAGTTAACAATAAAACTTGATTGTTTAACTAGGTTCATCGTTAATGTAAGCCTGGCAAATGTATCCTACATTGAACGGAATAGTGTGCTTTCAAACTATATGTATTCCTACAACACTCAGAACCATTTTCGCTTAAATAGGTAATGCCACAACAAAAAAAGAGTCGTAATCAAACATTACATCACTTGTTCCGATTAAAAGTTTACAACACTAGATTCTATTTCCCAGTCAGTCACGGTGCCGGATGTGGATATGGATGTCAGTCGCCAGTGGTGATGTGAATCAGATTTGAAACTTCACAGACCTGCTTCGCATTGTGTGTAAAGTGAAATTACTTGTCGTGCTCGTGTGGTCAAAACCTTAGATACGTCAGTATCACTCAAATTCATGTTTATTTAGATTTAGGGCCTTAAGTATTGTACATTGCACAATACTAACGGGTGATTTTTTGAGGTTAGGATTTTCATGCATTAGTATTTGACAGATCACGCGGGATTTCAGACATGGTGTCAAAGAAAAAGATGCTCAGTATGCTTTGACATTTCATCATAAATAGACTTACTAACGAGCAACGCTTGCAAATCATTGAATTTTATTACCAAAATCAGTGTTCGGTTCATTCACCGTAACGTTGCGTCCAACAGCATCTTTGAAAAAATACGGTCCAATGATTCCACCAGCGTACAAACCACACCAAACAGTGCATTTTTCGGGATGCATGGGCAGTTCTTGAACGGCTTCTGGTTGCTCTTCACTCCAAATGCGGCAATTTTGCTTATTTACGTAGCCATTCAACCAGAAATGAGCCTCATCGCTGAACAAAATTTGTCGATAAAAAAGCGGATTTTCTGCCAACTTTTCTAGGGCACTGATTTTGGTAATAAAATTCAATGATTTGCAAGCGTTGCTCGTTAGTAAGTCTATTCATGATAAAATGTCAAAGCATACTGAGCATCTTTCTCTTTGACACCATGTCTGAAATCCCGCGTGATCTGTCAAATACTAATGCATGAAAATCCTAACCTCAAAAAAATCACCCGTTATTTCGCCTGCGTTGGCACCGAAACGAGATGATTCATCATACTCTGAAGAAAAAATAAAACACTCAAAGTTTTATTGGGCGCTGAGAAGGTTTCCTTTTGCAAAATATAAAGGTTTCACAAAAGATGAAAAAAATATCATATGACGACTTTTATCGAAAGAATTTATATAAAAAGAAAATAACTACATCAAAGTACCTACATCTAATCATTTCTTTTCTGAAGTTTGGAAAGTGATCTGTGGATACAGTTCCCAAGGTGAATTCAATATAAGTGAAAAAAGTCATCCCCTTATGAGGTTTTCTGAGTTTGTTTGTTATTTAGATTTGGTATTAGAATTCTGAGAACTACGAAAATCTTTTGCGACTCTAAAATTAATTCTAGAAAAAAATTGGTAACTACAATTACATAGTTACCTCCTTTTATGGAAGAAAAAAAAACTGTGGAAAGGGTGATCAAAAAATGGAAGAATGGTTAGTGTTTCTTTTCGGTGCTCTTACCGCGTGGAAAGTTTGCTATACTTGCATAAATATATTTAAAGCCAATAGCATTTCTGAAATGTTTCTTTGTTTCCCATTTGCTCTGTGTAAATTGTAAATTACTCAGTCGAAAGGTAGTTTCAGATGGAAAAATGTTGGAACTTAATGAAACTTTGGGATGTTCAGGGATGGTTAATCAACATTTTATCAGGTTTTGGACCTCGAAAACCTGAGCAAAAAAAGAGAGGGGTAAAACTGCAGCATTCTTGATCTTAGGTTAGGTTTTTTATCAAGAACTTTAACATTACGTCCTGAGGCAAAAACAACTAAGAATATTTAGCACATTAAATTTCATACATATCTACAACTTTGTATGTCAATTCGTTACTGAGATATGGCTCTTCGAAAAAAAGTAATTTTTCCAATTTCCACTAAAAAAAAATGCATTTTATGAAACACAACGCATTTCAGTTTAAATAACAGCAAATTTAACCTATTCCACTTATTCACAATTCAAATACGTTTTTATAATTCAACACTTTTTTTTTTAATCTCAATTCAATCACTTTTACTAACGCTTCCAGTTGTTAACAATTCCACTTTCGAAAATAAACTGAACTATCAATCCCATCTACTCTTGTTTTTATACAAATTTACAAACTTCTGGAAGCTTCCGTCTGGTTCTGGCACAATCTAAGCTTTCGGTACTAACTGGAGTTCGAATTAGTACTTCGAGTTCCATTTAGTACTCAGTGAAAACATATTGCAAATATGTAGCATACTTTCAGGAGCATGGTTCTTGTACACAATAAATCCAACAAATGTCATTAATTTACAAACAAAATGTATCCTCCGAATATCTAAAGTTACAAGTTACAAGTTAACTTTATTGAGGCATATAAACTCTTTACATTCATAATCTTTTAAACTATCTACATATTTTAATTTATGGTCGACTTAATGATATGTCTGACTTGAGCAATAATTTTAAATATTTCAAAAAATATAAAAAAAAATTTTTTAGCACTGTTAAATGAAAACAATATAATATTTTGATCGCTTGCTCCCGGTGATCAATACTCTGCTCTGCTCTTTTTTTTGGCTTTCTTAACTTACTGACTAGAACTAAAAACTAAAATAAAAATTAAGCTTACAACTACAACTACCCCATTTTTTGGCGTATATCTATAAGTACTTATCATTTATGACAAAATATTTGCAGAAGCCAAGAAGTCCTTAGTAATTTATATAAACTATATAGTTACAAGGAAGTCTCAACGAACTGCATTAAACAAAGATTTATGTTAGCATCTTCTTCCATAAATATTTTGTTTTAATATTTGAACAATATCACCCCCTATAGTTTAAGGGGGATGCTTTTTCATAAAACGGCACTTGGATGTTGCCATTTGTATCTTGGCTTAATAGATTAACGGATCCCTCATTAAGAATATTAAATGGTGAAAGATAATATTTGTCATACAGGCAGTCATTTACGTTAGAATCAATTAAGGATCTTATGAGTGGGTTTTCATGGAAACTAATACGCTCCATCTTTTTTGTGAGAAGATCTACTTGGTACTTCATTAAAGGTGTAACCTTACTTGCCTCATATATGGTTTTGTTGGAAAACCATTTTTTATCTGGTCTTCTAAACAGACCACTACAAAATCTCAAGATTTGTCTTTCAAACATTTCCATTTCTTTTGCAGCAGTAGGTGATAACGTAAACCAAATACAAAACCCATATGTCAATATTGGCCTTATAAGCGTCTTGTATATAAGAATCTTTGTTCTCCCTAACATGCTCTTTGAATTGAGTAGCGGTTTAAGCACTCCCGTAACCATCATGAGCATGTTTGTTGAACAAGAATCTGTTCTGAAAGTTTATCCCCAGATATTTTGTTTCGGTACGTAATGGAATATCGAAATTATTTAATTTTAATTTTAAAGACTTGCTTTCTTTGACCGCAAGGTAATGTCCCTTCCCACTAGCGTTTCTAAAACAAGTTAGTCCACATTTCCTGGTATTGATTTTCAATCTCCATTTTTTAAAATAGTTTTCCACGAGAGGAAGTCCTTGCTTAATTTTGCCTATAGCTATGGTTGGTCGGGTACCACTAGCCAATATAACAGTGTCATCTGCGTAGTGAATTGAGCCAAGTTCATTCATTAAAGGGTCTGGAAGAGGGAAGTCTTGCAGGAAGATATTAAACAAGAATGGGCCCATAATCGATCCCTGTGGAACACCTGTATTGACAGGGAAAAAATCTGATTGTTCTGATCCAATAAATACAGTATTTGATCTGTTTGATAAGAAGCTAAGAATGACTCTGGTTAACCATTTTGGAAAGTTAAGGCGAATAAGCTTAAATATTAGACCTTGATGCCAAAGCGAATCAAACGCCTTTTCTAAATCAATGTCTACACTCACTGTACATTTCTTATTTCTAAGATTTTGTATAACCTTATCCTGAAATAAGAGCAAGGCATGTTCTGTTGAGTTCCCTTTTTTAAACCCGAACTGGTTTCTTGGTATGATGTATTCATCATCACAAAAAATGTTTAAATGATTTGTTAAAATCCTTTCAAATAGTTTCCCTATATTCGAAAGATGAGAAATGGGACGAAAGTTATTAACTTCTCGTGTAGCTTTTTTCTTTGCTAATGGTAATAATTTACCTTTTTTCCAAGTATCAGGGAAATAACCGTTGTTTATACATTGGTTAAATATAGTTGACAGTACGTAGTCTAAAGCAGACGGGCATTTTTTTAATATAAAATTTGAAATTTGATCTATACCTGAGGACTTTTTATTATTAAGCGAGATTCTGCAATTATTAACATTACCAGGTGACGTAAAAGGAGATAATCCAGGATCGCATGCACTGCATTCTGAGGAAAATGTTAAAAGTGTTTCTAGAGTATAAGTCTCCTTAAATATATTCACTGTTGAAAGGACTTCATTTTCAAAAGCTTTATCATCTCCTGTTTCAGAGTGATTTATGGAATAAAAGTTTTTGAAAGCATTTAATTTCGATTGAATATCTATGAGTTCTTGTCCATTGTAAAAGAGCAAATCTTTTGAAATATTTGTGCCATAGAATTTTCGCCCTGTAACTTTGTCAATTTGTTTAAATGCTTGGGGGGAAGGTTTGATTTGTTTCAATCTAGTTTTTAGGATGTTATTGAGGTCTAAATTCACATTTTGTTTTATAATACAACTTATACGGTCTATTTTTGCACGAAGCTCTCGATATTCAGGGTTATCTCTATTAAGATAACGATGATAGAGCCTTTTCAGTTGTTTTAACCAAATTTTTCGGAGCTCAATTAACTTCCTTGTCAAATCTGAGATACAATTATATTTATGATCTATCACGTTTAGAACTTTTGAATGAAGCTCCACATTTAAAAACATTGAATCAACTAAACGGCTTATAAGAACATCGATTTCTGAGTTAGATAAGTTTTTTGTAGTAGGCAAGTCGAGAGAATACAATGAGTTATTGAGGCTTAGCTGGAAAGCTTCCCAGTTAGTATTTTTGAAACTTCTGTACGAAGGTAAAGGCGTGAAGATTGGAGAAGAGTTTTCGAGCATAACTTCATAACTGATTCCAAAATGATCAGAAAGTGTTGCGAAAGTCTTACAGAACGAAGGCATTGAGGGGGAGTTACTATGCCGCGCTAAATTGAGGGATGATGAAATTATGAAAAAGTCCAAGTAGGAATTGGATCTAGGAAAAGTAGGAGTGTTTGAAGGGATCAAATTAAGGTTTAAGTAGGGGCCATTATTGAACCAATTGTTCAAAAGATTTCCGTTATTATTATGGGTGTTGTCTCCCCAAGCAGTATGTCGCGCGTTAAAATCTCCTCCGACTATGACCGCGTCATAATTATGAATCAGAGCATATAAAGCATCAAGGTCACTATTTAAACGCTGCCCTGCGTCTGATGGAATATAAATGCTACCCATCAGCAGACGGAAATGAGAACCATTTGATCTTAAAAAGGATACTGAACAAAGACACACAGAAAGGATTTGACTTTGAAAAGGAACCAAATTATACTTGTACATTTTTTCAAGTAGTATTGCGGTCCCTCTCCCAAAATCATTTCTAATAATATTGAAACCCTTAAACGAAGGCCTATATCTCTCAGATAATCTGGTTTCAGAGAGAAAACAAATCCGAGGTTTTTTATTTTTTAAAGTATTTATGAGTGAAAGTCTTCTTCCATGGGAGATTATTGAATTAAAATTTATCGATATAATGTTAAGTTTTGTTATAGACATCATTATACAACAATGGAAGCTACAAATTCTAAGTAAGAAAACATTTTTTCTTCTTGACTTTGTATCAATTTATATTTAGGCCAGAATTGCCGTATCTTAGCTAACAGATCTACGAAAGATATATTGAATACATTTTTTGCTTCATTTAGAAAATCATTCAGTTCAGCTTTTTGAGCAATTGGCTTGTTCAAAGCGCTTAAAGGAGCATGCTTTTCATGCTGGTTTTTGTTTTTAGCATCAGAGTACGCCCGTGAAGCAAAAACTGGAGTTTTCGCTTTGTCGGCGAATGAAATATTGGCATTAGTAAAATTAAAGATAGAATTTTCAACATGAGATCTATTTTTACTTACTGCTTCTTTAGCCATTTGAGAGTTAGAAACTCTCCTTTCTTTGTATTTGATGTAAGCTGGGCAGCCTTTATAACTGGCAGCATGGCCGTTTTCATTGCAGTTCACACATTTAGGTGTTGGAACAACTTCATTCTTTTCTTTGAGGGTTTTAAATAGATTAATACAAACACTGGAGTCGTGGTTTTCCGCACAAAGAACGCAACGACTTATGTACGCGCAGCACTCCCCCGAATGGCCAAAACGCTAACACCGGAAACAGCGTGGCCCAACCCCATCCTGGTTGTTACGTTTTTTTTCCCAGTAAACGCGCTGGTGAAGAAGATACCTCACACAAATAAGATCCTTACTGGACTCTCCTGCCTCTAACTGTACAACAAACATGTTTAATTTTTTATCTAAATCCTTAGTTTTACTAGTTATAAAAGGAGTAATTTTGCTTATTCTTACGTTAGGAACCGTTTCACTTAGCGCTTTTTTAATCTTGTCTATTGGGGTATCCCCATCTAGACCTTTAAGCATAATCGACATTTTTTTGTTTCTTTTGGAGAAAATGAGTATGCTCCTATACCCGTGTCCCGAAGGCGCTCAATAATAAGCTTATGGGCAGCAGAGTGGCTAACATAAACCTTTATTTTACGGTAACTCATATTAATAAATTTATGTTCTAAATCCATAATATTACATTCTGTAGCTACAAGCTTTAATAGATCTGTGAGAAGTGTGCAATTAGCACCAAAAATAAATATCGGTGGACAAAAAGAAATTTTTTTTACCACTCTCGGTAATGATTTGGCATTTAAATTGTTATTAATGTTTTCTGCATTCTGATGGGACTGCTCATCTTCTTTGTTTTTGGTTTGAGAACCATCAATGGTTTGAACTACCTGACTATTTGTTAGGTCTCCTTCTGTGTTTATCAGTGCAAAAAATTTGTTGTTTGCAAGGTTCGATTTGGTTGTAGATGACTCATCTGATTGATTTCTCATTCGTCTCGGCTGAAAGCTGCTTGCTGATTTCTTTAAATTACTCATGACAGTTGTCCACCCTAAGGTGTTATCATTAGCATGCACATCTTCGTCGCTCATGGCTTCGGCACTCGCGAAGAATTTTGCAGGATTAGTGTCTCGGTTTGGAGATGTAGACGGAGAGCCTTCTGCATCTGCACCCCTCTTAAGCTCGTTGGTATAAATGTTGCTCTGATTTAGAAGAGAACTACTTTTTGTAAGAGAACTTATGTTCGCATAATCATTTACTGAGTGTAAACCAATATTGGGTACATTTGGTTTCTCATTTGTTTGATTGGCAATGAAATCACGTGTATTTAATTTTGATGCACTTTTATTCATTATTTCATTTTCCAGCAATAATGCTGGAAAATTATTATTGTTTGTCTTTTCACCTATTTTCACTTATTTTGTTTTTGAAAAAACTGTCTTAAGGAAAATTTATATGACAGGCAAAAGCCGTCTCGGTAAAAGTTAAGTAAAGAAAATTGGTTTGTCACGAGATTAATAGGTCTGCTCGTCACGACGGTCGAGTTCGAACTCCCGAATATCTAAACTTGTTGCCACATCACAATATTATAGTTACTTTTTGGATCGACATCCCCTTCCCCCAACACTTTCCAACATATTTCTTCATACCTGTAGACTAAAAAACATTTCAGAAATGTTTGTTTGTTTCTGAAATATTTCTTAAATGTTTCGCAAATGTTTCTGAATGTTTAAAAAATGTTTCTTTTGGTGTGGACAAACCTTTAGAAAACAAACTAATACTAATAAATAAATCAGAAAGAGACTTTAAGAAGTAAGGTAAATCCAACTGAGGCTGAGGAAATTTAACTATAAAATAAAAAAAAAAAAAACAACCAAAACGAAAAAAATAAGATGTGCAAATCTACAACGAAGCAACTATTAAAAATATCACAAATAATACCAAGTTAATTGAAAAGGTACACACATTAAAAAACCAAAACCACAAACAGTGGATTATTTTGAAAGAAAGCAAATAAACGAGTTTCTTTGAAACTTTATTCAGTTCTTCAAACTTTGAAACAGATAAATCATCTCAGCTGAAGCTCCACGCTCTTGTCTAACCCTTATGAAAATATCCCAACAAACTGATGATTTCAATGAACTTTATGTTTATGTAAACTGACATCGCAATATCTATTTGGCCTTTTCCCATAACCTGCTTAAAGATAAAAATCTGATCAGTTCTTGATTTTCCTGGGATTATACCACATTGAAAGTTTTTCGATTATAGTTTTCGCGTATGGGACAATACGCTTTTTGTATAGGATAGAGAAGAATAACTTATAGAAAGTACTACAGCTCGGCAGGTATACCATCCACTCCCGAGGCATTGTTATTTTCGAGCCAATCTCCTTTGGTGACTCCTTAATGCTTGGTGAATCCACCAACAGGAGGAGATCTTCCACGTGAAACGGTGGAGTCTCCATTTCATCCGTGAGTTGACCGTTCAACAATTCATTAAAATACACTTGCCATCGCTCCAGAACGCTTTCAGGATCGGTGATCAGATATCCCTCTTCAGTCTTTAAAATATGTGCAGCATGTTTCTGACCGATTGCTAGAACTTTCGCGTCTGTTGCGGACCTAGCTCTCCATTTCTTTCCCATTTGGAAAACACAATGTTTTTCTCCCAGGCAACCTTTTTTGTCTGTGAAGTCTTTTCTTTATTTTCCGAGCTCTTTATACTCATGTTCGCGTGCTCGCATTTTATGATACTTTTGCATTGCTCGATATGTAGTATTCCATTCATTGGTAATACATGAGTTAGGACAAACTGAATTCGAACTAACTTAATTTTTCTTTTCTATCAACGTTATGGCAAATGCCAATTGTGAGTTTCAAGTTGAGTTTGCTTGGCTTTGACAGTACCTGG
This sequence comes from Platycheirus rosarum, assembly GCA_963971375.1. Taxonomy (NCBI): domain Eukaryota; kingdom Metazoa; phylum Arthropoda; class Insecta; order Diptera; family Syrphidae; genus Platycheirus; species Platycheirus rosarum. Next base: position 26,788,851 of record OZ020509.1, on the reverse strand, counting down.
GATAGAGTTAAAAAGTTAAATTCTTTCTGTTTCTTAGCAGTGGCATTTATTATTATCATTATTAACGTAAAATATTTAGATAAGTAAGAGCCTTTGTTGGTGAAACAGTTTTGAGTTACCTGATATAATAAGTTATAATCGTGCGTTATTAGCCTCCGTGGCGCAATTGGCTAGCGCGTTCGGCTGTTAACCGAAAGGTTGGTGGTTCGAGCCCACCCGGGGGCGATTTATTTTTATAAGAATTTATACATTTTCCAAATTATTGCACATTTAAATTGATGGAGATTTGGAAAACTGAAATGCATTTTGAATACTATTTGTTCTTAGTAATGAACCAACAATTTGCTTACGAAAAAAATGTTCGTCATTTTATTTTCTAAGGAAATTTTAATAAGCGTGATATGATTTTCCAACTTGACGTAAGCATGATTTTTATATCACCTTTTACATTCAAATAAAAAGTAAAGAATAAGGAAGCCAATATTTGATCCTAATATTTAAAAATAAAATAAGAAAAATAACTATGGCTTTTACAAATAAAATATGAACACAAGTTATAAAAAAAAAATTTAATTACAAAATTTTACTATTTCTACAATGTAAATTAAATAATAATTATTTTTGTATAACATTTCCAAGTGGTAAGCTAGTTTTAAATCCTGTAACAATATTATTTACATTAAGACTTTGTTATGAATATGCTAATAGTAGGGGAGGCGGCCGTAGGAATACCTACCTCATCGAGCCAATCGAAAATTTAGCCATAAATAAATGGCAAATTACATAAAATGTACAAAACCGCTGGTCGAAAAAAACTTTTTATTGTCCGTTTGGTGGTAAGATGGCCACTTCCGGTTGCGTTCTTGGTGCTGGTCTACCTCATTGTGATCGATTCAACGAAATAAGGGGATATCATTAAGAATCTGCTGGTCGGACAAACTTAAAATGTTGTGACACGCGTTGTGTATTATGTTGTGTCTCCGGTCGATAAGTCTTCTTCCGAGTATCAGCAAAGCATCCGAAAAAGTTTTAAATAGAGCTCTGTCCAAGTGTTCCGAAGACAAAAATATAATTCCAGACACCCAATTCGGCTTTAAGGCGGGACATGACACAATTCATGCCGCGTCTAAGTTAGTATCTGCTGTGCAATGGAACAATGCTAAGAATCAATGCACGGGTTCCTGCCTTGTTGATTTGCATGGTAGAAAGTTTGTTGTCAAGAGTGGCAATGTAACATCTTCCACAACGTTTGATATTAAAAACGGTATGCAACAGGGAGCGGTGAACTTGTCGATTCTCTTTAGTATTTACACCAGCGATCTCATTGGGAGTCTGCCTCTTGCAATTGCGTATGCCGACAATTTAGTTGCGTACAGAACACGTCCAAAAGTTGAAGTCATCAGAATTCTCGCGCAACGTGATTTCGATAAAATTCAACATTACTGTCTTTTTTTTGTTTGTTTTTTCCGGCTAATCTCAGGAACGGCTGCACCAATTTTGACGGGATTTTCACTGGCAGATTTCTGATGTTCTAGGAGTATATAAGGCTGTTTAAATGACCCATTAGATGTCGCTGGGGTGTTTTTTTGGAAAATTCTTATTTATGGACCAATTTTGAATGGATTTTCACAGGCAGAAAGCTGATATTGTAGGGATTAAGTAAGGCTATTTTAATTCCCCTAGGTGGCGCTGGAATCGGTATTTTTAATTTATATGTTATTTCTGCCAGACAATAATAAATTTAATCGCTACTTACCCTAAAGGCCCGCCTGCCAAATTCGAATGTTATAAATTAATTAAGAAAGGAACTGATGAACGTCTTATTGAACATGTTAACATTAAAATGGGTGCTCCTGCTGAGCTTTATGATGCTGTATTTGATTCGAGCTGTTCGCCAGCTGGTGTGTACGTTCGAAATTTTCGGCACATTTCAAAAAATCAAGTCTCACCGGAGGGGAATGCGAACTTATAGATAATTCGCTGCCGCAAAAACAAGACATTTTGTACCTAATTTTCTACATGAACACTGGTGGAATTAGAACTAAATTTCAAAAAAAAAATTTATTTTTTTCATCGCTGCAATATGATGTCATTGCTCTCGCTGAAACTTGGATAAACGTAAATCATCACACATCCGAATTTTTCAATAACCATCTGTATAATGTTTTCCGCAAAGATCGCTGCTCTATCACATCAGGTTCGTTCAACGTTTACTGGCACGGATATGCAAAGTGAAACCCAATCGTGTCCATTTTTTTCCCACTTAAAATAATTTTGAAAACCAAAAACAGAACAAGGCTTAGCATTCTGATAAGGTCATAGCAAAGATAATATAACAAGCATGACAAAACCATCCTTTTCGTTTTCATTTGTTCCTACTCAACCTACATCTCGGTCCTTCCCATTTAAGAAATGTATTAAAAATAACTCTCGCTTTCCCACTCATAATAAGAACGTTTTTATGCGTTATTATGATTTGGACCTATTGAAATTTTATTTAACTAAGTGTCTGTAAAGCACATTGCCTTTTTAGAATGGAACATGACGTTGCACGACACTAGTTAGAAGAATTAGAAAGATAGGAAAGAATTTTTTTTTTCGGCACAGTAGATCGAAAATTGGGTGGCTATTTTCTCACTCACAACTCTAGCTTGCACTAGGAGTTAGACAAATTTCTTCTCAGCCTGAGTATCGAACTGAGAGATCTGATGGTTGAAATTTTCAAGCACATACATTTTTTCTACGTGCGACATCTTTACTTGTTATATTAACTTTGGTGATAGGCTGATAGGGTATTAGTGTGTTGTACGCACTTTTTCGCGGCATTCTCAAATTTAGCTTGGGAAAATTTTAATACAAACAAAAATTTGCCCCCCTAGGAAATATCCTGCGGGTGCCTATGATATTAGACCTTCTTGTTCTATTTGAGTAAGGCGCTTTTTATCACCCGTTGTGCCACTGGGGTCGTTTCACAAGCAGATAGCTTATTTTGTAAGAAGTAACTAAGGATGTTTTGATTACTAGGTGGCGCCACGCCGGTTTTTTTCGAAAATGTATGGTATAGCTGAGCAACGCCGGATAGGTACGCTAGTATGAAATAAAAACCACCCTTGTGATGCCCTTTTTTACAGAAAAAATAGGAATCGGCGACAAATCCTGGATCCTGTTATTTTCACATCGTTATCTATTCCATATAGCTACTAGCTAGTTTTCTAATGAATCTATAGTAGTGCTATTCTTTTGGCACTAGGCGGGTAATCATGCTTAAAATTTTAATAATAAAATTCACTTGAACTTTAAACATATTCAAAAAGGGATTTTAGTCTAAAAACTTGAAAGGGATTTTCAAAAATTGCACTTTTCAGTCAAAATTCATACCGCCAAATTTGCGAAAATTTGCATACAACAATAATTATTATTGAAAATGTATATTAGTGAAGTCCTACGAAGGCTGAAATTTATATAAGCAAGCATATGTCCAAATCAATGAAGTGCAAGGTGTCAGGTACTAACTAATATATGATTGAAGTTGATTAGTTTTTTTTAGTACCCTTACCCACTTATCCTCTAAACATCCTTAACCCTTATTCTACGTAATTAACCGAGTGCCAGATGTCAGTTCGTTCTCATTCATAATATTTCAATCTAATTAAGCTAGATTGTATCCCGATGATAATAGACTTACTTATAGAAATTAGGTTGTTCATTGGATTAGTATATAATTTGGGTTCCCTTAATGCCATCAACATTTTGCTAATTCGGTGTTGCCTTTTGTTGTGAGTTGCGGCATGTTAATTGCTTAATTAGATTTCTTGCTTGTTCTAGCCGTACCTAAGTATAAATATCATGATTCATAATATAATAATTTATATCATCATTGCAATCCATAATGGGATGTCGTTAGTTATTGAAGTGGCAAATTGAGTTCATCATAAAGAGAACTAGACTTTTTTTTTATGCGCTTGAAATATAAAAGCTATGACGTCGTTAATATGTTTTCATAAAAAATAATATTTTAAAAATATCAATTTTCACAGTAAAAAATCTATAAAGCAGATTATGAAATAAACAATTTTTTCTCCAAGCATTTTATCGCTTAAGAAACTTTGCTGTAAAAGTGGCGCCCAGTGTGGGGCGTTTTTTGTTGTTATTTTTTGTCAAAGAAAGTTCTGTTCACTGAAAGATTACATAAGAAATAATTAATGACAATTTTCACGGCGATGAAGTTTAATATAAAAAAACAGCAAAAACAAAGTTTAAATCTTTTTCTCAAGAAAATGTTGGGTGAAGAAGTGTAAAGAAGTATATGGTTTAATTATTTAAGGAGAAACGTTTGCAAGGAATGTTTTAGAGAAATCTTTACGGTGATAAGTTCAATAAAAAAATGAGAACAAAAAACAGAACCACTTCAAATGGAGAGTTCTGCAGAATCCTTACTAGAAGCTTCCCTTTCACTATGAAAGTATGAAATGAAAAACAGAATAAATATTCCACCCATTTTCTTAAAAAGTGCAGCATTTCGAAATTACGCCACGGTTGTCTGGGTGTATTTTTTCGTATAAACAAATTTGTCTCTTAGTTTTTCTTAGGAGGAAACCTTAAATCTGCTAAATTTTTGTTAACGAAAAACACACGGTCATTGCATGAAAAGTCGTTTGAATTAAATACGCTTTTTGACATTTTTTTAAAATGTTCCATGTATGTACCTATATTTAATTCTTATTTATTACGAGGTTATCAGGTTCAAGAAGGTATGTTTCCGTATTAATAAAGCCAACCCAAGCGGAATAAGTTTATACGAGCCGGGAAAGCCTGTAACGCGTATATTCAATGGACAAAATTCTTACATAACAAACAATTAATGCAAAATATAATACAATATCCCAAAAGAAACAAGTGTGTAAGTCATTCATTGGACCAATCTACTTTCGCACTCGTACAGTGGTTAAAAGTTTTGAAAGATCTCGTTAAAGTCTGATACCCCCGAAGTAAATGCTGGTGTGCTCCAGGGATCCGTTCTGTCTCTGACTCTCTTTCTCATATTTACTTGCGATTATAGGGACTATAGTCCCTATAATATAGTTTAGGATTCGTGAATATAAAAAATAAATTGCACGACTTGATCGCACGTACTTGCTCTTATGTGCGGTCACAGTTTGGAATAAAATTTGAAAAATATTTAGGGAACTTCAAAGATTATATTCGATTTTTCTGACTTTTGATTGTTTGAAAAAAGTACGTAAAATAATTTTCAGCGGAAAAATTTAAACGCCATTTTATTTCTCTAAAAAATGTGAAAAAGTGTGAATTTATTTTCAAAATCGTTAGAGCCGTTTTTCAATAAAACGGTTTTTTTAACAACTTTTTTAAAAAATTAAAAACAATAATTCAAGAATACAAACTTAAGCACAAAAATAACGTACATTTAAAAACCAAATCACACCCGTTTTCAAAATATTGATTTTTCAAAACAAAAAAAAATTTTTAAATTATTAAAAATACAAAAAAAAAATTTTCGAAAAAAAATATGCAAAGTTACTCAAGCTACCTACATCTTCTTGAATATCAATTTTGATTGTAACCGGATCACCAAATTTCGAAAAATTCGAAGAAAAACAACCGGTCCTATGGGAGGTACCGTTTTTAGCCCACCATATTAAATTTTTTGTTCACCAAAATATAATGCATACAGTGCACAGTAGTACACTGATTTTTTTTATAAAAATTCTTGGAGCCCTTTTCGAGAAAAATAAGCTTTTACATAACGTTTATATGACAGGTACCGTTAATTTTTGAGCTAAAAAAAAATTGAACAAAATCCTCTGTAGAATGTCAAAATAACCTTAAGTTCAAAATTTGAAGACGATTGGCCCAACTGTTTAGGCTGCAGTCCAAAATACATCCATACAGACAGACAGACAGACAAACGGACAGAATTTTGCCAGTAACTCAAATATGTTTCTTTATCATCGTTATGTCGTGTTTGACTGTTATCTCAAAATTTTTAATCTGCCCGAATGCATAACTTGCATTATAGTATCTCGCAAGTTAAAATAAATTGCACTACTGGATCGCACTTAGTTGCTCATATGTGCGGTCACATCGTCGAATAAAATTAAAAAAATAAGTAACACTAACCTAAAAAAATAACACTATCTGAACTTAAAAAAAGTGTCAAAACCACAACACAACGGTTTTTAGTAAAAATGGGACGTCATTTTGATGAAATGACGGATTATGATGAAATCCTGTTTTTTATTTTTAGTTTATTAATATACATATGATTATACAATTTTAAATTATTTGTTTAGATTAGTTTTAAAAATATTGATTTTTCAAAAAAAAAAAATTCAAAAATTAATTTTAATTAGAAAAAAAGTTATTCAACATTTTGATATGTAGAATTAATTTGGCTACTTAGATCTTCTCGAATATAAAATTTGACAGAAATTTAAAAAAACCGTTACCGAGAAAGCCAAAAATTAAAAAAAAACCCTTGTATGAAAGGTAGCAACAATATACTTTTCCCGTAAATTTGATTCTCAAGAATTTTCATCAAAATCGTTTGAGCCGTGTTCGAGAAAAATAAACTTTTCCTAAACGTTCATATGGCAAGTACCCTTATTTTTGCCTAAAAATAAAATTTCAATTTCCACTCTGAGGAATTCCAAAAGAATCATACACACAAAATTTGAAAATAATCGCTTAAGCCGTTTAGGCGGCTGCTCGTTATACATACTGACAGACGACGACAGACATTTTTTGCCACTAACTTTTTTAGAATGTTATCTCAATTTGCTTTTATATTCACGAAATCTAAACTTGCCTTATAGTCCCTATAATCGTAAAAAAAATAATAATAACGTCTTATAAATCGATGACAGGCCACACGTACGAAATAACATGACTCATGCTGATACGACTCATGCTGATAAGACTCATTATTCATGCTAACCGTGATACTGTGGTTCCTTCAACCAAAATTGATCGCAAACGTATTCTGAGCACCAAGCGAACATCCGATGTATAGATATGTGTGTATGTATGTTTAGTATGTACTTCTAGGCCACCCAACGGATTTTAATGAAATTTACATGGTAAATATAGTTTTGTCCAGGGATCGTTCCTGTGACTGTTTGTCCCGCTAGCATTATTTTCGCATTTCAAATTAAAACATGTTTTTTCTAGGGCGTAATAACGCGCTTCGGGTACCGCTAATAGTTAAATATAAAGTTGGTGCCGGTTGGTACTAGGTTATTGGTACAATAGTATTATTGGTACTAGATTTTTAGTACTAAGTACTAGAATTTGGCACTATTGTATTTCGGGTACTAGATTTGGTTCAAGATTTAGTATTAGATTTAGTATTTGGTACTAGATTTTTTTGACGTGATAAGTGGAATTGTATATGGTGTGAGTTGTTGGTGTTGGTGTCATTAATGTTTTCTTATGACGTTATCACGTTAAATTATCGTCCTTAAACCGACTTTACAGACAACCAAATTTTTTAGCCTAAATATTAACGGTACCTGTTAAATAACCGATAAGTAAAAGCTTATTTTCCTCGTTAATGGCTCCAAGAATAAAAAAAATCAGTGTACTATTATAGGTGTGGGTCATATTTTTGGTGAACGATAAATCTTAAAACGGTGGGCTAAAAACGGTACCTCCCATAGGACCGGTTTTGATTTGGGTAGGTTAACCTAAATATTTTCGAAAACTTTTTTTTTAATAATTGTTTTTTTGAAAAATCAAAAACGGGTTAGTGATTTTTTTTTATTTTATTTTTAAATGTAGGTTATTATTGTGCTTAAGTTGGCATTCTTGAATAATTTTTTTAATTAAAAAAAAAAGTTGTTAAAAAAACCGTTTTATTTAAGAACCGCTCCTACGATTTTAAACAAAAAAATCACATATTTTTACATTTCTTAAAGAAATAAAATGACTTTTAAATTATGTCCACTCAATACAACTTTACACACTTTTTCCAAAATCAATCAAAAGTCACAAAACTCGAATAAATACTTTGATGGTCCCTTAATTTTACTTGCGATTAAAGGTACTATAATGCAAGTTATGGATTCGTGCAAAAAAAATCTAACAATCAAAAATGACATTACGATAAGAAAGAAGTTGAAAAAAGTGGGTCCGGAAATTCCTCCGTCTGTCTGTCTGTCTGTCTGTTCACGCCTCTACAGCCTAAACGGATGGGCCGTTTTGCTTCAAACTTGGTATTTAGTATTTATTGGGTAGTATCTCGGGAGATGTTTTTCACTATTGCTCAAGGTCGAAAAATAACGGTACCTGCCATACAATTTTTAACAAAAAGTTTGATTTTCTCGAAAACAGCTCTAACGATTTTGATAAAACTTTCAAGATGCTATTTTTTACAACAATACATTTTCGAGTTGAATTTTTCGAATTTTGTTCTGTAACGGTACCTCTCATATAACCGGTTTTTTTCAAATGCGGTTACTATTATCCCGATTTCAATAAAGTTTTGCACACATAAAGTCATTTATAATTCAAATAATATTGCATTTCAAAATTTCTAAAAAAATGGTTTTCGAATTATTTTGAGATTGGGTGGATTGAATTTTTCTAAATAATTTTCCCAGATGAAAACTACAGACTTCCTAATAATGACATACTAGAAAAAAAATTTAAATATTTTTTTCGAAAAGTTTTTCAAAAAAACGACTTTAAAAAAAACCGGTAGAACGATTTTCAATGTTTTTTTTCCTCGATAGACATTTAGTTTTCAAATTTTATTGCATACTTAGTTTTTTCGAGAAAACTGTTAAGCCAATCAAAAAAATTAAAGCATTTTCTAAACAAAAAATATTTTTTTTATTTTAATAGACGTGTGGTTTTCAATCTGGCAATACTTCTTTCGGAGTTGGTATTTTTGGCAGCTGTCACTTGATTTATGCTCAGTTTGGTTTGCCATTTCATAATGAATAGAATTACTCCTGAACAATATTGCAAATTGTGCAAATTTATTACCAAAATAATGGTTCGTTTCGGTGGATCAGAGTATCGAAGAAGACCCGAATGAGGCCATCCGCCATCGCGCGCAACAATTGAAGGATCTTGGTTTGCAGGCTTACAAAATCCAACTCGTTGAAGCCGAACGACCATCAAGCGCGTCACACGTTTGTTGAATGTGCCCAAACCGATCCCGATTTTCACAAAATCATTTTTAAAACATTTTTCTTTATAATCAAGCTAAATTCTTGGCCATAACATTAAACTGTATGCGTTTTATTTCTTCTTGACAGCCACACGTCTAGAAAAAAAACACCCTTTATATACATATGTACAAATGCAGCCACTAAGCAATAATCTAACATAAGAACCAGTTCGTGCGACCCAGTCGTGCATTTTTTAAAATTTATTCGACGATGAGACCGCTCATATGAGCAAGTACGTGCGATCCAGTCGTGCAATTTATTTCTTTAAATTTTATTCGACGATGTGACCGCACATATGAGCAGGTATGTGCGATCCAGTCGCACGTACTTTTAATTTTAGAAAATAGCACCTTCTGGCTAAACGGAGGGGGTAAGACCCCTACCTACCAAGACTGTAGCGCCACCTACGGTAAGGTAACTCATTGATTGAATGTTAGATGTTAAACAAATTTTCTAAGTTTTCAGCAAAGTGAAGAGTACATATTTTATAAACTCCGAGGATTATTTAAATCTTTAAGAACTAACAAAAATTTTATGGTTCTCAATTTTTCCGCCACTCAACTAATTGGATATTTTGTTTACGATGTCAAAGCTCTAGCCTTGAAATGCTGATGGTATGTAGAATTATGCCGGAATAAAAACAAAGCTCAATCACCCTGAATTTCAATAAGAACTCACATGTTCTGCGTGCCAACGGGGTGGTAATATAATGGATGACTTGTTTGTAATCACCATACCCGCTCTTCCTTAGAAGTTTTCCCTAATGGGTTTGTTTGAGTTCATAAAACTACTTGTTGAGCTAAGGTTGGTATTTTGCAAGTGAAATTAGCGTTGGGCAATTATATTGCAGACATAGGACTTCGTTGCCCCGCCGCGACGCTTGGTGGCGTCTTCATGTCGTGGGCTTGCAAAAAACGCGTGTGTAAGTTTAAGATACTCGTGGGAGTCACGAGAATAATAAACATTTGGTCGGTGACCTCATCAACCACCTGTATGTCACCATTACATTTATCGACACAGAAAGGACATCTACACAATCAAAAAAATTCTTAAATGTATTACAGGATGTCAAAAAAAAAACTCTATATGCTTCTTGGTACAATGATTCATCCCCAGGAGGAGAAGATACAAAATTGATGATGTGAGATGTAAACGGTGTATAGGGCCATGTTTATTGCATTAGGGTCGAAATAATTGGATTTGCTCCTTTCATTACATTGCGTATATACCGTTATACATTGTGTGCTATATACAGAAGAGCTATAAAATGTTTGATGCTGATTTGGAAGAAAGTATGTCTGTGTTGTCTTATTAAGGAGGTGTGTCTGTGAATCAGAGAAGACGGAAAACGAATTTGGCCGTAATGGGAGTTGAACACAAACAATTTGCTTGCTTGCCGATGTGGATGAGGTTTAATATGGTTTTGGTTGACCAATTAAGATTGAATGCCATAGTACTACTTATTTAAAGTTAATAAAGTGGAAACATGTTTTTCTTTGATGGGATTAAGAGCTGAATTAATTATTGTGATACACAGTGATATAATAACTTGTGGAAAATGTATCAGAAATTAAATAAATTACGTAGTTTCACTGCTTATAAGTTAAAAAGAATATTTTAATTTCCTTTTAACTAATGAAATTATTTTGAAACTTTATTTCGAAAGTAAACTTTCTAGAAGTTTTTTTATTTTTATTTATTTATTTTATTTTATTTTATTTTAAATTTAATTATGAAAGGCAGAAAGGCGTAAAAGCAGAACTTCCAACTGAATTATAATGTCAAAAAACTAATTCCTATATGGGGATGATGGATGATCATAATGCCAAATGTCAGTATGCAACCTTGTCTTGCTTGTTTGAATATTTTGTAAACAGTTATTATTTATTATCTATTATTTAAAACTTTAAAACATTTTATCGAACGTTATATCATCGGAAGAATTTCATAGACTAATTACTGACAGTATTCTGGTCTATTCACTTCACTGAAGAGTATTTTCTTTCTGAAATTAGAGTCCACTAGCGGACTTTACCAAAGTGTGCTATGGCTCCCTAATTCTTGAGTTGAGGGTATAAATGGTTTATAGGATATTGCAATTTGCAAGAATACTTAAAAATCTCGATACACACAAATCCACTTTCCAAAATAATTTAGATCCATTCCATAATTTGAGTCTTACAAGCTTAAGAGGGAAATTGTCTCTTTACACAATACTTAGCAGATCAAATAGTGGCGAGAACAGTGTTCTCTTAATCAATTAAATAAAACTGTCAATAAATTCTGCATTATATCCGATTACTATCAAAATTAATATTCAAGAAGATGCAGTAGCCTAAGTAAATTCGCATTACATGAATTGCATTTCGATGGTTGTTGTCTACGGTTTGACAATTGAAAACAATCCTCAAGCCATTAACGAACCCCTAGTACATCTATTAAAATTGACTGTTTGGTGTGGTTTACACGCTGGCGGCATCATCGATCCTTATTTCTTTCGAAATTAAGAAGGAGCTGCCGTTACGGTGAATGGCGAGCGCCATCGAGCCATGCTGACGATTTTTTGTTTCCAAATATAAATCAGCTAAACATCGACGACATTTGGTTCCAAGAAGACGGCGCGAATTGCCATACAGCGCGTCTCACATCAATTTGGTGATACATTTTATTTCCAGAAGTAGTACTGTTAACTGGCTCTCGTTGAAGCGACTTAACGTTTCTCGATTACTTTTTATGGAGCTTTATTAAATCATTGGTTTATGCCGACAAATCAGCAATCAATATTCAAGCCATTGACGCCATACGGCCAGATTTATTGGAACAAGTAGTGGAAAACTTGATTGATCGAATGTAGCTCGTAGTTGCGGCAAACAAATGTCGGAAATCATATTAAAAAAATATATACCATACAAATTATTAAAATAATAAAAAATTAATTCCAACAATATTTCTGCCTTGAATCGTTATTAAAAATTCTCAAGCTCTTAAAAAACGCCCATTATCTATATTAAAATACAAAAATTGTAATGTTAACGTTAGCATTTAACGTATATTAATAATTATCAATCAAAAACTACAACGTAAGCTTTGTGTCCTATTCTAAAAGTCCCGTTTCGAGTTGATGGAAAACTGAATTTATCCAGTCCGTAAATACATATGCTCGAAACCAATCTACATTGCTTTGCAGAATGATTGTATCAGTTGATATTTCAAAAGCTTTTGATAGAATTTGGCATCATACTTTTTTATCGAAATGCGCCGTGCATTAGGTATCGACGAAGGACTAATTGGATTATCGTTTGGACAGTTCCATTCCATTTTGATGATTTTCAGTCTGATATTCACATAATAGATTCTGCTGTATCCCAAAGCTCCGTTCTGTCTCCAAAACGCTTCCTCATTTCCTCAATGATCTCTTGGATTTTGACTTTTAATCCACTAAATTGTTCTCATATTTGTTTCCAAGGTGCACAATCCTGCTGCTACAATGGCAGTGAATAATGATAAGCTCATTAATTTTCCGATCTTGCCGTCATTGTTCAATTAGCATAATCTACCTCTTATGCTACTGTGGCAAATTGCATAGAGGGAGCCGAATAGTTTTGCGTTCTAGCTATTGTTTCACAAACTTCCTTCTGTGGAACAAACACATATTTGACATCGCCAAAAATACTGCGAAATAATTATGTTTCATGAGACGATGCAAGAAAACATTTTCTCCTTCAGAATTAAAAGGCTTGATTACAATAATTGTTATATCTGTTACGCACTTGCGATCGCTAGATATGTATTAAAAGTGATAAGGAATAGGAGAATTAATCAATCAGAATGCTTCGAAAACTCAATGCTGCCTTCTGTCGTTAAAGCTAAAGATACCCCCCATGCCATTGTCCATGTCCATGAATGGAACTTGCATTGAAGAAACCGAAAAGCTTTCTGGACGTTGGAACGACCATAGTTTTTAGATCTTTAGTAGAGTAAAGAGTATAACTGCCATTTCTGAGCAAGTGCTTCTCAAGCAATGATACACTTGCTCGATAGAATACAAAACTGACTGTTAAGATTCATAGGAAATAGAACGGTTTCGGAAACAATTGCTCTTCTCCAACACCGACATAATGTTTCATATCTTTCCTTATTTTATTGGTTCTTTTATAAAATATTTTCGCTCGAAGTAGCCAGCTGCATTTCTCCCCTTAACAGTTCACCTTGATTTCAGAGGTTTCACTGTTAGGGATTCTTTTTTTAGCCGAACAACATGAATTTGCAATAGTTTGCCCAGCGAGGTTTTCCCTGGCCATTTCAATTTGAAAGCATTCATAGCAAATGTTAATAGACACCTTCTGTCCTCCTTCCCTAACCTTCCGATGCTCGCGCATTATAAGGGTAACAAAAGCCCTTGTGACCGCGCAAATTTAAAAAAATATAAGGCAATATTTATTAATATTGTTCAAAATACTTGTACATTGTTTTGGTAAAAGTAGTTTTTTTATTATTTCAACAGGCCGCTATTTCTTATAAAATGTTTTAATTTATTTTCAAGCCAATTAAAAGATACATATATGTACATATGTGTTCTTGGATATTGAGCAGCTACTCAAAATAACGAGTTTGTCCAACTGACGAAGATGTTGGATAGGCGGCTTGTAAATATAGTGCTACTTACAAATAAGTTCATGACTCCTTAAGAGAATTCTTATCTGCAGTTCCTAACAGAGGATAAATACATATTGTGATGTGGCAACAAGTTTAGATATTTGGAGGATACATTTTGTAAACTAACGACATCTGTTGGATTCATTGTGTACAACAACCACCATATATTGTGTACAACAACCATGTCCCTAGAAGTATGCTACACATTTGCAATATGTTTTAACTGAGTACTAAATCGAACTTGAAGTACTAATTCGAGACTCGAATTAGTACCGAAAGCTTAGATTGTGCCAGAACCAGACAGAAGCTTCCAGAAGCTTGTAAACTTGTATAAATACAAGAGTAGATTGCATTGAAAGTTCAGTGGATTTTCGAAAGTGGAATTGTTAACAACTGGAAGCGTTAATAAAAAGTGATTGAATTGAGATTAAATAAAAAGTGTTGAATGATAAAAACGTTGTTGAATTGTGAATAAGTGGAATAAGTTAAATTGGTGTTATTTAAACTGAAAGACGTTGTGTTGAATAAAATAAATGGATTTGTTGTATTAATTTGGAATTTTGATTGAGTTTTATTTGTCGAAACCCAGGCTAAAATATCACAATATTTATTTCTCTTAGCATATTATTTTCAACTTTTCTGTATAACATGACTATAAGTTTTATTTAAATTAAGTCATATTTTTAGTTGCGATTATGGAGACTATATACGGCATAACTTTATGCATTCGTAAAAAAAAAGAAATTCTAACAATTTTTAACCCACAAACAATTCTGTCTGTCTGTATCGGCACCTGGAGTCTAAACGGCTGGACCGATTTGTTTCAAACTAAGTACGCAGCATTATATATTATGTCGTCCTAAAGAGGAGTTTTTGGAATTAGCATTCTAGCTCCTACGCTTTCGATAAAACTTTCGGAGAGGTGGAGTATATCCTTTGGTTTGAACTGATTTTTCAGGAAGAGTCTTATACGGTACCTCCCATATGGCCGGTAGTGTTTTATGATTCAAATAATATTGTATATTAAAATTTTCAAAAACATTTTTTTTTTTTTTATTTTTAATATTTTTTTAAAAAGTTTTTTTTTTTTGAAAATGAATCGATAGATTTTTTAAAATTTTTTTTTTCTAGTATAAACTATAGATTTCTTCAAATTGATCTACTCAAAAAAGTTTTAAAATATGTTTTCGAAAAGTTTTTCAAAAATAAAACGTTTTTTTTTTTTTAAAAAACTGATCGAACGATTTGGAAATTAAAAATTCATCATGTGGATCATCCACAAGACGTGATAAGGTCTTATAAATCTATGACACGCTACACATACGAAATAACACGACTGAAGCTGACAAGAAAAGTAATGCGTTACGCTAACAGCGAAACTGTGGTTTTTTTTAACCAAAATCGATCACGAACGTATTCTGAGCACCAGGCGAACACATCAGATGTATGTATGTGTGTATTTATGTCGAGCATGTACTCCTAAACCGCCCAACGGATTTCAATGAAATTTACAGGGTTACTATAGTTTTTTCCAGGGATCGTTCCTGTGAATGTTTGGTCCCGCTAGCATTATATTCGCATTTCACATTAAAACATGTTTTTTCTAGGGCGTAGTTAAGCTAGCCGGGTACCGCAAGTTAAATACAAAACTGGTGTCAATTGGTACAAGGGTGTTGGTACAGTATCACGTAAAATAAGCGTTCGTAAACTGACTTTACAGACAATAATAATACGGTAAAACTAATCTGAAAAATAATTTAAAAAGATTTAAAAAAAATGTTTTTAGTAAGGTTTATCTCCTTTTTCATATCATTTACAAAGGATTTTAAAAGTTTAGTTTGTCCTATCCCAAGTCATGTTATGTTAACGCAGATTGCTCTCTTAATATCATTTGTGTGAAACTTCATTTAAAAACTTATTTTTATGAGAAATACGATTTACGATTTATAAGACGATTTAATTAATTTTATTTTTAATTACGATTTAGAAATCTGTTTTTCAATTCAGTACTTTATTTAGCAAAAACAAAAATATGAAGCTGTCAAAATTTTACTGGAAAAGAGTATTGTTGGTGTGCGTTTAGGTATTTTTTGTATTATTTATAGTTAAAAGTTATTTTATTCTTGTCAATAAATGACTAAAAAATTGACACGACTGGGTTGAACGTACTTGCCCTTATGTGCCTAATTACATTGGAAAGCAAGATCTTTGACAGCAACAAGTAACATTTACGTTAAAAATAACACATTTTGAACTCAAAAAACATCAAACCACAATACTTAACGGTTTTTAGTAAAATGAAGTACGCCAGCACACATCTTAAATAACAAAGAATTTATGAAAAATGTATTTCGAAAATTGTAGGACCGGTTTTGATAAAATCCTGTTTTTTATTTTTTTATTTTTTGAAAAAAAATACTTTTTTTTATTTTGGTATGCAGTTTTTTCAGAGTTTATTAATATGCATGTGATTATAGAATTTTAAATATTTTGTTTTATTATTATTTTTTGATAGATTTTTCAAAAAAGAAATCAAAAATTAATTTTAATTAGAAAAAAAAGTTATTTAAAATGTTGATAATACATATAAGTATGTATCAACACATATGTATATATGAAAGGATCCCGTAATAGACTTTTCCCGTAAATTTGGTTCTAATCAAATCATAGCCAATACCAAAAAAATTTTAAAAATGTTCATCAAAATCGTTGGAGCCGTTTTCGAGAAATATAAGCTTTTCCTCAACGGTCATATGGCAGGTACCGGTTATTTTTAGGCCTTAAAATAAAATTTTAATTTCCCCACTGGGGAATGGCAAAAGAATCACACACCAAATTTGAAGATAACCACTTAAACTGTTTAGGCTGCAGCTCGTTATACATACTGACAAACAGACAGACATTTTTTTGCCGATGACTTTTTTAGACTTCTCTATAGTCGTAAGTAAAAAAATAGATTAGTTTAAAAACTACACAAAAAACAAAACTTTTATATTTATATTTATGAAATTGAAAGTAATGTCAAGGTTGACATAAATTTCAAACTAAAACATGTAATAGTTCGGTGGGACCGCCTATCATCATTTTTAAATCATCCTTGGGTTAGGAAAGTATCCTCTTTGGGTTGGGAAATCTTTTTATTGAAGCTATCTGCTGCCTGCTACTACTTGCAGTAAGTTCGAGATATTTTACAGGCTTATGAACAGTCCTTTTGTTCCTATCCAATGATCAGAACGTATTTTTGAACTTAACAATTTTTAACCTCATTGTTGCAGTGGTATAGAGTATTATCCTCTTGGTAATGTGAGAAAGCAGCTCATATATCTAGAAAACATTTCGCAAGGGCCTGTGATAGTTTGCAGGTAGTTTTAGTTTAAAAGCATCGATTAAATTCTTTCCAATTACACCTGTCCAAATATTGACGCTGAATCTGCGTTCAAATGAGAATTCTGTCTTCTTATGAGTAGATACTCAGTTTTTTTTATATGCTACATACATACATAATATGTAGTTTCCGCATTCGATTTTAAGAGTTTTAATTTGAAATTTTAGTTATTGTTAAAATTGCAGCAACAAGGAAAAGCTGCATTCATATGTATTGATGCTATCAATCAGTATGTTCAAATTATGCGATTTCATCCGTATTCGAAGATTAGAAAGTCTCGTCTAGCCAAGTATAAGTTATGGTATCTGGATCTTCTGGAAGGAGAAAAGGAACCAGCTCATATTAAGGATGAATTGCATGCCATTGCGAGTGATGAAATGGATTCGAGAGGTTCTCCAGTGTTTGTTGACTTGGTTGTAGGATACGCTACGAAACTTGAACAGATGTGGATTGAAGACAATTTTACGCTTAGATCTTTTAATATACCTAATCAACAAAACATTGTAGCGGTAAGTAAGAAAAATTGAAATTGGTTTTGATAATTCCTTTTTTTAGGACCAGCAGGATACCCTGAATGAAAATAGAAATAGATCCTTAAACACAGGCATTGAATCTTATACTCTCAACCATTCCTGTGTGTGTGTTGTTACTCTGCAAGAATTGGAGAGACCTACAATTTACCGCCGAGTCCGAACGGCTACATGAGATGCACTTTTTCGAGAAAATTTTTTTTTTCTTAGAGAAAGAATATGCTCTCATAAACATATTTTAAGTTTAAGAAAGAAGGTGTTGTCGTATTTGTTGGGTATTTTTTACTTGCGAATATAAGTACTACGTATAATGCAAGTTTAGCATTCGTACAGAAAAAAGATAACAATTAAACATGACATTACGACGATAGAGACATATTTGAGTTACTGGCTGCAGCTATGGATGTATATTGGACTACAGCGGGTTGGGCCGATTGTCTTCAAATTTGAATTTGACTTATATTTGAATGTTTACGAATGTTATTTATAGTATCGTATGAATTTACAAAGAAATAAAATTTAATATATTTTTTCTATGAATATACGTATTTTTTATATAATTTCAATACAATATTCTTCAATTTTCATTGATGCTTGTGTAAAGTCCTTAAATGTGAAACAAATCTTCTGCACTCTCTTCGGTTGAAGTAGTATGTGCTATAAAATTATGTATCGTATCGATGTGGGTGCTGATGGTGTGTTTGTGGTGGTGGTGGTTGGTTTTCTAAGTTCTAGATTTGTTATCCTCTGCTAATGTGAACACGGTATATCTGGTCTATACTATCATCTCATTTAATATTCGTTTTCAAGAAGAGCATTTTCGTTTGAAAAATGAGACAACTACTGATATCAGGAATTGGCCGGTATATACTTTTTCAACAATTAACGGTTCGTCTTATTTCATTTGTTCTACTCTTCGACAACGAACCACAACGCAGTTAATAAATTTTAAAATGGAAAACGACAAGGTAATTATTTTTAGAAAATTAATTAAAAAGTAAAAATAACAATAAATATTGTTAGGTAAGACGTGAACGTGAAACGAACTGGGACCGCACAGAGAAAGAAATTTTGAGGCAGTTGGTGGAGCAACGGTTTCAAGTAGTAGAGAATAGAGGGAATGATCTGAAAATGATCGCTAAGACAATAAAAGCTTGGGAGGACATAAGAACTGGCATGATTGCAGCTGGTTACGAAAGAAGTGCGACAAAAATAAAGCAGCAAAATAAAATAAAGTTTTGAAATAATTTCTTTAATATTTATTATGATCTTTGATGTTTTTTTTTTAAATATTGATTTATAAAAGAATTTCTGAATGCTCTTCCAGTTGCTTCAGTTAGCTGCATCGAATCGTCGTCGGTCGATGTTAACGATTGCGATGACAATTCAGAAACTTCGTCAACCAGAAATGGAATATTTCGCTCCTTGGCCACATTATGGAGAACGGCTACAGCAACAATAACATTTTTGGCGGTATCTAAGTCAACTCTAAGCCTATCTAAAAGTGACCTAAATTTTGATTTTAATTGTCCATTTAGGCACTCACCCTGGTGAACGTTTTGGTTGCCTCTAGCTTGTTTTTAAGTATACAATGATTCCAAATGTTGGAGTCGTGTAGTGAACCCCGAGATCTAGCCACGATATCCATAATCTTACAACCGGAATCTGTCACAATCTGGACGTTAAGTGAATAGAGACCTGGAATTTTGTACCACCATATAAAACATTTGTTTCATTATTTTTGAAAATGTACTTACCTTTTCGGTTGATAAAGTGTCCGGCCATAACCGGTCCAACTCTTCTTGCTAGTCGCTTGATCTGGACATGTGTTCAGTCTATAGCCCCTATAACCTTAGGGAATTTGGCTATTTTATAAAATGCTTGTTTTACTTCATTAAATTCTTCACTGCATGAAGGAAACTTAATGAAGTGCGGAAGCAATGACGCAATGCATTTTGCAATCCTTGCAATTATTTTTCCTACGGTAGACTGTGACAATCCATATAATGCTCCTAAAATTACACGTAAGTATGAACTTATGGAATGTGTGTTAAAAACACTTGTACTTTCTTACCAACATCACTTTGATGCACATTTCTTCCAAAGAAATGAAGGGCTACGAGAACCTGCAATAATTTTGGTATAGGAAGACCACGATTTGTTGCAGGTTGGGAGATCTCGATATTTTCCACCAAAAACTGGACCGTGGCCTTGTCAAACCTATACCTAGAGTAAAACTCTTCATCGTCAAGAACTGAAAAAGGGTCAGCTCGTCGCTTATACACTTTTTGTTTTCGAAAAATTTCAAAATCAGCAAACATTTCAAAATCTTCGTCCTCAGAAAACATTGTGCTATAGGTACTTTTTTTTTGAAGAATCTGACAGTTGTCAATGTGATAGTTTGGCACTAAAAAAATTAAAATAGGTCTTGGTCCGTTTTATCTTTAATGCCTGTCATTAAAATAAAGTCGGTTTTAAAGCGTCTATAATTTACAAAAATATCAGTATCGCCTAGTGTGAAACTAAAATTTTGTTAGTGTCGAATTAACTCGACTATAATTTTGCGCCAGTATCTCTTAAAAAGGAACTGAAAATGTGGGCGCTCAAAGGATTACTTTATTGTTAATTTTACATCCCCGATGTATGTCTATAAAATGTCATTTTTACGATGAAGCCGGAGGGAACGGTATGGTTTGTTTTACTTGTTTCATATTCCGCATTAACAAGTTCTCCGCACGTCAAGGATGTAGATTGTACTTTAAAATTGCCTTAAGATCTCGCTATAGGAAGCTGTTGTTATTTCACCTGCTTATTCAATTCAACGGTCCATACACTGTTGTAGCTTTTGTTGCAGATTTAGCTATTTGGCAGTTATCAATTTTAAAATATTTTTTTTTAGTATTATATAGATTTAAAAATAAATAATAAATACCTAATTAAGTTTTAAATTATATATTTTGTATTTTAAGAGAACACATCGAAAACCTCGGTTTTGGTTTTCTTTTAGGTCTATGTCGCTTTATAGCCGTTACAGTTCTTCGTTGTATCTGGTTCTCCACTCTCCGTTAATGCATATGCATATGAGACCAAAAATCACCCGAAGAATCTTTCTCTCGAAACAACCTAAAGCGTCCTCATTCACTTTTGATAACGTCCATGCGTCTGCACCATATAACATTTTGAAAGGTGTTATATCTCAATTGCGCTCATGTCATACTAGAGAAGAACAATTTACTATTATTACCACTCTTTCAGTGAAATGTGTATTTTTAAATTGTATGATTCAAACCGGAATTGATATTGCTCTGCTCACGGAGACTTGGCTAAAGAATGAAAGTAGTTTTTTCTAATGTAAATTATGTATGGTATAGGCTTGAAAAAACACATTCAAGGAGGGGGGAGGGTTTTGTTGTGTCGTATTGCACATACGATCTTGCAAGCTGTTCGTCTTGAAGTAGCTGAAACTATTATAGGATAGGTTTAGAGATTGTCCTCCGAGACTTGCAAGTATAAATTATTTTCTCTCTCTTATTTCTTGGGTGAAAATTCTACGCAGAACAAAAAAACTAAATTTAAAGAAGACGTTTTTAAACTAATGGGGTGAAATTTAAATTTCCACATAGAGGGTGATTTAAATTGTATAGGCACCAACAATAGGGTTGTTTGAGAGATTACTTTTGGGGTAATAATCTACTTCACGATATTGTCACCGTTAACAGATCTCCGTCACTTGTATGTCTTCTCAAACCAACACATATCCGAAACACCTCTTTGAGAAATCCCTCAACAGTTGATATATTTCTAACGAATAATCCTGGACGCTTCTCTCAACCTTCAATGCTTTGAGCTCAAACCACTTGTCCGTTTGCACAGAATTACTGAATAATTGTTCCTTTAATTATACAGGTGTTCGTTTTAACTATTCTGCTGCAAAGTCACAATTTGTATGATGGAATATCACATTTTGACGATGTCCATTCACTTGAACAAGTTGATATCGCCATCGATAAATTCCAATTAACTATTAATAATGCAACTGAATTATCTGATCCTAAGACTCGATGATGCTTTTCTCAAATGTTCAACCATTTCCAGAAAACATTTGCATCTAATATACAATACAATACAAACTAGGCTCTTTTAAAACCAATCTAAAAATTCTAAATCGTAAGATTCAAAATGATGCTTATTCAGCTTTTATTTATTATTCAGTACGGAGCCCATACTTGTGAGGCGTACTGGTATTCAATATGAGGGCGCACAATTATACAGAGAGAGAGAGAGTGACATAAGGATTGTTAAATTCTTTAGCAAAGAGTTTAATGAACCCCAGCATGGAGTTGGCCTTTTTCACTATGGAATTATTGTGTAATGTAAACTCAAGATTGGTACTAAATTAAACACCTCGGTTTTAAAAAGTAAAGACTCGACACAGAATTTGCGTTCAGAAATCGAATAGTCAAAAGAACCTGGAGGAGTTAAACAATTTTTGTAACACCAAGTACACCGAACCTGTTAATATAGGTTTGCAGAAGAATATTATCATTTGCAAATTTAATTGTTTTGAAGATCTTCATATCGTCAGAAAATATAGGAATCTCACTGTGGTGAAAACAAGATGTTACGTCGTTTATTGCAAGAATAAATAGAAAAGGACCTAAATGGCTTCCTTGGGGTAAACCAGAGTTGCCATTCAAAGGATTAGAAAGGGAATTTCGAAATTTTACCTGATAAGATCTGTTTCTTATTTAGGTCCATATAATAAGAAGAGGTAGAAACCCATATGCTCTAAGTTTTAACAAAATAATGCTATGACTAAGTTGATCAAATGCTTTAGAAAAGTCAGTGTATATGCAATCCACCTCATTTCTATTTTCCAGAGCGTTTGAACATTTGTGCAAGAAAGTAACAAGGTTTGAAATGGTTGATCTCTTTTGCACAAAACCATATTGTTGACATTGTTGTTCACATATTATGTTCTTTGAAAGGAATGACATGCTTTCACAAATGACTTATTCAAAAAGCTTAGGAATACAGGAAAGTTCGGAAATTAGTGTGTAGTTGAGAATGTCAGTCCTTTCTCCTTTTTTAAAGACAGGGAGGATTTCTTCCATAAGAAAGGAAATTTAGCAACATTTAGAAAAAGGAGATAGCCTGAAGCCTGAACAAATATTCGAGAGGTTTGTCTAAAACATTCCTTTTTTTTTAAATTACTGGTGGAATACGATCAGGCCAAGATAAGAATCATTTTTTAGAGACGAGAGTAAGTGCAGGATTGTTTCCCGTTTCACGGAGATGTTAATACATATAAGTTTTAAGGATTTAAAATATATAAAAAACTAGTTTTTTTATGCAGTTTCCTAAAATAGTATAGAACTTAGCAGCTGCGTCGTTAATATTAGTGAATTCTAATATATACTTACTTTACTTGTTGCTAACAACTGAAAGATGGCTTTCTTGAAATCAAAAATCCAATCTTCAAAAAGATGACTGCTCAAGTCAAAAACGATATCCAGAGATGGGTGATAATTATCTATTAGTAATGCCTGAATTAGATTCAAGAACTACAGTACTAATTGCGTCGGATGAAAAAAACTAGATCCAGAATTCTTTTTTAGGAATCATTATACAGCTTGCTTGCGCTTGCTGTAAGTCAGTTGAATTAATGCCATTCAATTGAATTGAAGATTGAAGTCTCCTAGAAGTAGAACAATGATGTTAGAAGAAGAAAGGTCAAAAAAGTAATCCAAGACCATAGAAATTTCGGTTTAGACCCTAGCAGAGCTTTTGGGAGTAATATGCGCATTACGCAAATAAACTACCTTAGATTGTGTAAATAATTTTACACAAACTAATTTAATCGAAAGACTTAAAGGTAATGAAACCGCTGAAGACATTATTTTATTTTTAACTGCGATCAAAACACCACCTCCAACTTCATTATTTCTATCAGCATGACGATCTTTTCTATAAGCTAAGAACTCTAGATAAAAATGTTCCGTGTTCAAAAACAAAAATGTCATACGGGAATATTTGGGATTTAGAAAAAAATTGTGTCGTTTTACTGCGAAGCCCTCTTACATTTTGGTGAAGAGGGAAATCCTATTTAGTTGTTTGCAGCTATCTGAGAGGCCTTTGGTGAGAAGTTAGATTGATTACTTTTCCTGCAAGATTCGAACTCTTTTACAAGTGTTCCTTTTGGACAAACAGAACTAAATAGTGAAGGTTGAGCTTCTATCTTGAAAGAAGAAACAAAACTATTGTCTCTATCTATTTTTGTACATTTAATGCTGGGACAGTTGGGAATCGTTTTGTTTGACTAATGAGAAACTATATCATCCGCAACAAGTTCCAGCAAGAGTCGCGAAATAAAGATAGATTTAGGCTTTGCCACCGCATCAACACACCTTGAAGAAGGAATATCATTAGATGCAATTCTAACTATGGCCGATGATTGTACAATGCGTACAATGGACAGATAAGAATTGCTGATGATGTCAAACTATCATGCGGAATCAAAAGGGGTAATTACAAACTATTTAAAACTGTGGGATTATGTCAGATCTACCTAGATTTTAAAATAACATCGAAGTTGCCATATTCACCGATGATACTGCGCTTACGTCGAATTGATGCTCTAACTAGCTTACAAAATACACTTGATACCTACTCTTCTTAATTACTTTAAAAAATTGAAATTTGAAACTAGAAAGTAATGCCGAGAAATCTCAAGGTATGTGGCTCACTCGACGAAGAAAGTAGTTTCATCCCGTAAATCACAATCAAAATAAATTCAAGCAATATTCCTAGGACTCACACTTAATAAAAAAAAATCACTTTTGAATAACATAATCAAGCTCAGCGCGCAAGGGACTATTTATTTCGCATTTAATAAGAAAGTACACTGTGCATGAGAAGGTGTCGATTAACATTGGTTTTAAATGCTTTCAAATCAAAATGGCGAGGGAAAATATCGTCGGGTGAACTATTCCAAATTCGTGTTGTTCGGCTAAAAAAGAATCCCTATATTTCGAAGACACGGTTTTATTGTTGAGTTTGTTTTCAGTTTATTCATTTATTTGTTGGTAGTTCATAGGTTTAGACAATTCAATCAAAAATAAAAACATTAAATTATGAGAAATATAAATGCTTGGCGATTGTGTAGAGGACTTTGAAAGAAAAAAATAGCTATTCCCCTATAAATCATTTTGCCTTTTGAACCTTTTCAGAAAATATTTGCCCCGTGGCTTAGTGGTTAGTGTGTCGGACTGCTAAGCGAAAGAACCTGGGTTCAAATCCAGCTCATAGCCACCTTTTTTTCTGGGGTACTGCCTCTTGCGAGGAACTGACAAAACCTCCAAGAGTAAAATTTGTCTCGAAAAAGTGCATCTCATGTGCCGTTCGGACTCGGCGGTAAACTGTAGGTCCCTTCCATTCTTGCAGAGTAACAACACACACACAGGAATGGTTGAGAGTATAAGGCACTAGGCCTTGGCTCCTTAAGGAGCTGTCGCGCCAATAAATTTATTTTATTTATTTGCCAAAAAAGTCTACCAAAAAATCCATTTTTAATAAGATACCCATACAACTTAAATTTTCCTCAGTTAAATCCTTTTTCCCCGACGTTCATCAAAAAATTCCATGAGTAAGATGAAGACAATTATAATTATTTTCAAAAGTTAACAAAAGGAAAAAACCGTCATAATATAAATCCTTTGACAAAAGAAAAAGGCGTACATATGCGTGTGCTTTAATACTTCTTCGAATTTATGTATGTATATTGCAGAAGACTCCATTGTCTGGCGCCATTTATCAGCCCTTTGTTATCCTATCATCTCTTTAAAAGGTTCCAAAATTTCAGTTAAGTATTGAAGGTTGCAAGTTATTACTGTTTGTTCACGTATTAAATTTCCATAACGTAATTAAGCTTAAATTTGGGTTACTTTTGAAATCATAATTTTGATTTTCATAAAATTGGTTAATACCTACTATATTTAACAATTTGATTTTTACTTGCGATTATAGGTACTATAATGCAAGTTATGCATTCGTGCAGATTAAAAATTTTGAGATAACAATCAAACATGACATTACGATGATAGAGAAACATATTTGAGTTACTGGCAAAATTCTGTTGTATTTTGGACTGCAGCCTAAACGGTTGGGCCAATCGTCTTAAAATTTTGAACTTAAGGTTCTTTTGACATTCTACAGAGGACTTTTTTCAATTTTTTTTTTGAACAAAAATTAACGGTACCCGTCATATAACCGTTATGTAAAAGCTTATTTTTCTCGAAAACGGCTCCAAGAATTAAAAAAAAAAAATCAGTGTACTACTGTAGGTATGCATTATATTTTGGTGAAAAAAAAAATTAATATGGTGGACTTAAAACGGTACCTCCTATAGGACCGGTTTTTTTTCTTCGACTTTTTCGAAAACTGGTGATCCGATTACATTCAAAATTGATATTTAAGAAGATGTAGGTAGCCTGAGTAATTTTGCATACATTTTTTTTCGAAAACTTTTTTTTGTATTTTTAATAATTTTTTTAATTTTTTTTTTTTTTTGATAAATCAATATTTTGAAAACGGCTAAGTGAATTTTTTTTTTTAAATTTTGTTTTTCAATGAACGTTATTTTTGTGTTTAAGTTTGTATTCTTGAATAATTTTTTTAAATTTTTTTAAAAAAGTTGTTAAAAAAAAACATTTTATTTAAAAACGGCTCTAACGATGTTGAAAAAAAAATTCACACTTTGTTCACATTTTTTAAAGAAATAAAATGGCGTTTAAATTTTTCCGCTGAAAACTATTTTACGTACTTTTTTCAAACAATCAAAAGTCAGAAAAATCGAATATAATTTTTGAAGTTCCCTTAATATTTTTCAAATTTTATTTCAAGCTGTGACCGCACATAAGAGCAAGTACGTGCGATCCAGTTGTGGAATTTATTTTTTTTAATCGTTAGACGAGAACATTGTCAAGTTATAATTCCATTGGTCTACCTGCAAGGTTGGAAATAAGCTGTTTTGTAGAATCGGAGTGTTGAACAGCCATTGTCAATAATGCCGGGCGGCATTGGTGCAGTAGATAAGATGTTTGCTTCTGACCCAGAGGTAGTCAGTTCGATACTCAGGTTGAGATGAAATTTTCTAACTCCTAGTGCAAGCTAGAGCTGTTCGTGAGTTTTAAGTGAGAAAATAGTAACCTAATTCTCTAAGCAAAGTGTCAAAAAAATTCTTTCCTCTCTTTCTAGTTCTTCTAACTATTGTCATGCAGCGATAAGTTGCATTCCAAAAATACAATGTGCCTTACAGACACATAGTTAAAATATTGTTATTATTATTATTATTATTATTATTATTATTATTATTATTATTATTATTATTATTATTATTATTATTATTATTATTATTATTATTATTATTATTATTATTATTATTATTATTATTGTTATTATTATTATTATTATTATTATTATTATTATTATTATTATTATTATTATTATTATTATTATTATTATTATTATTATTATTATTATTATTATTATTATTATTACTATTATTATTATTATTATTATTATTATTATTATTATTATTATTATTATTATTACTATTATTATTATTATTATTATTATTATTATTATTATTATTATTATTATTATTATTATTATTATTATTATTATTATTATTATTATTATTATTATTATTATTATTATTATTATTATTATTATTGTTATTATTATTATTATTATTATTATTATTATTATTATTATTATTATTATTATTATTATTATTATTATTATTATTATTATGATTATTATGATTATTATTATTATTATTATTATTATTATTATTATTATTATTATTATTATTATTGTTATTATTATTATTATTATTATTATTATTATTATTATTATTATTATTATTATTATTATTATTATTATTATTATTATTATTATTATTATTATTATTATTATTATTATCATTATTATTATTATTATTATTATTATTATTATTATTATTATTATTATTATTATTATTATTATTATTATTATTATTATTATTATTATTATTATTATTATTATTATTATTAT